>ML811909.1:152288-189483 GCA_009831015.1 Picea engelmannii | reverse complement strand
GGTATTTATATTTTATTAATTGACCTGCATACATACAAGTACATTAACAGGCTCCTGGCCTTCAATACTTAGGCTCCCTGGCCTAACAAAACTCATAAGCCTACAGCTTATACAAAACTTGGCTCACCAGCCTATAGAACATATTTACAATTCTTTGCATATGCATGATCTGCAACGGGGCTCGGCCTTGGGGACACTACAACATAGCTCCTGGATGATGTGAAGAATCTTGAGGATCCTTTTATTTTGGCCGCGGGAGTAGAAGTTCTGACAATTTACAAAGGGCTAGAAAGGAGTGGAAGAGGCATCAAAGTCTCTTCTAGTTCCTTAATCCTTTCCTTTAACTTTGTATTTTCTACTTTGAGACTACCAATGGAATCGTCCAATGCATCACTAGTGGCTCTATGGATTCTAGAAACCTAGGAAGACCACATATTTTGTAGGTTAACCTCTAAATGATATTTCCCCTTTTTATTATTCATGCCACTCTTCTCAATAATTAATTTTTTAGACTCGTTGTCAAAGAAAATGCTCTGAAATACAAATGATTCTTCTTCATCAAACAACTCATTCTCAACAATTTCGAACGATTGATTCTAGTGGGTCGTACCTCCTGGCTGATCAATGTTAGAAAACATATTCTTGATGTCATCTTTGAGCTCCATATCCTTGAGGGAGAAGCTATTGATGTCACTTTCAACGTAGTTCTCTTCTTCCTCTTGTACAATATTGTTCCTCTTCTTCTAGAACATCATGGATAAATGAATTGCTAAAACCCATTGTTAACATATGTTCCACAAATATTCTATTAGTTTCAAATCCTCTAATATTTTTATCATACTTGAGATTCAAGTTGTGGAATTGGTTTGCGAATTCATCAATTTTTTTCATATTTCTGAATACAAAATCCCCAATTTTCCAAGGCAAAGGTATGACTTGTTTTTTCATTTTTCATGAAAAAAGTGCATCCAAAAGTTATATTGCCTTGCAAATTCTATAACAAATATTCTGTCAGATATATGGCATGGAATAAAGAAAGTATTTTCCTTAGAACCGAAAATCCCGATCACATTGTAGTTTTCCATTTGCTCCAAAGTCCCCTTTCTATCCAGGAATTTACTAGCATAAGCGAATATCCTTGGGGTGTCTTTTCTGAATAACAATCCTTTAAGGATAAAAAAAAAGTCATTGAAAACTTCATAAAAATGTAGGGAAGCTTTGTGCCTCCATAAATCTTGGTACCAAAAGGTCACATGGTCAAATTCACAATTCACCTTCTTGCATATAGATAAGTTAGGAAATTGACAGCAATGCGCTATCGCAAAAACCAAATAAGAAGACAAATAATTTCTTATCCTTTTTATACTGAGACAATTAAGAAGATATTTCAATGGAAATAAAATTCCCCCAATTGAAAATGGCCTTCTCCTTTATGGTAAAATATAAGATGTAAAGAATCATACGGGAAATGCTGGCAGCATTTTCTTGACCTCTAACTCTGGTAAATAACCAGGCAATTTCCCGAAATGGGTTTTTGAACAAGATGACTTGAAACCTGGTAATATCTTCAGGGATGGCCACAATATTCTCCAATAATTTAGGTAATAGATCCAGGCCATTGTCATATTTTTTCAAGAAGTCTCTGCAATCTTCACCTTTGAAGGTTAGTGTTGGCTCTGGGAGTCTCAACATTTTATGGAACACTTGAGGCAAAAGAGAGACGGGAGAATGGTATTGGAGTTGAATCATCCGCTAGTTTGGTATATAGTTCTTAGTGGACTAGAAAACCATCTCCTTTCAGCCAAATACTTCAGGAACACAACCTACACGAGAAATTCCGGACGTCCAAATTACTTCCTTTTGAGCAGAAGGGGATGAATAATAAGTGTAAGTTCTAGACCACTGAAAGTTATGGTCCTCTTGCCCAAAAATGTTCAAAGTATCTTCGCAAAATTGTTGTCGAGTTGTTGTTTCCATAAGTTGATGGGAGCATTCTTTTGATCTAGATAATATTTGAAATGAGTGCTTGAGAGATATAATATAATCTTCTGCAAATCATGCCTTAATGTGGTTTAGTGAGAAATATCCTCGAGCCCTTCGCCTATTAATGACATTATTTATGGGGCCTACATAATGAGTTATTAGCATTAAACCATACTAAATGTGTATTCGGAAAATAACAAAGGTGGCGGGAATGGACGAGAGAAAAAAAAATTTGATATTTTTGTGAACCCACCAACCCTAGAACCCGTGACTATAGAAGGTCGAAAAATGGCCAAGTGTTGTAATGCGATCGGTCTGACTTAATATAGGAGAGATGAGATAATTAGGAGCTCGGGAGGGGGGGAGGGTGGGGGGGAAGGTCCAATGGTCAAAATGTAGATCATGGATCTTTTGGATGCAAAATGTATATCACAGAACATGGGATATGAAATCTTGACCCCGCCAACCCGCCAACCTGTGAATGAAGAAACAGATAAGTATGGGATAATTTGGCGGTCAGTTGAACTCAATATGTGAGAGTGTGGATTGGATATGAGGATTCATGAGTCCGCTAACCTGGGAACCCACCATTTTGGAAAAATTACTAAGTATTAAAATTGGAAAGGGAGAATAGAAGGAAAAAAAGGAAAAGGGGAATTTGGGTAAGTATGGAAGATAGAAAAGAAATAGACTAAATAAATTGGGAAAATAGAAAATGGGAGGGAAATTTCGGAAGCGGGAATTGATCTCAACAATAGGCTCCAACTGTGGGATGACAAACCCTTGTGGGTTGTCAAGAATCCAAAATCTCTCGTGACCAAGTGCTTCTACCCATTGGGCTATGGAGTCATAGTAAGAATATACAAACTGAAAAAATAAAATGATGTACAATGAGAATGAGAAAGTATTAGGAGAAGACACCTTTCAAATGCTTCCCATTGATAGGAAACATTAATCATTTACCCTTCATTTATTGGAGCATATAGGAGTTAAAACCCAACATCTTCTCGACGATGTGTGGTTCGATCCAGAGTGCTTCGAACTTTGTATGCATGGATGGTTTCTCCTTGGCCCTGTTCCAAAGTAGCACTAACTCTCCCTTCTAGAAATTATTTATAGTTGTGCTCTGATCAAAATATATTTTGACACTCTACTGCCTCTGGGAATTTTGATTTAGGGTTTTTCTTCATTCTTCTTCCAACTTCAGGCTGATTGATTCTCCTCTAGATGGGTGAAATGTCTTTTGTATCTTCAGTATTAACCACAGAGATCAATGCATTGAGCTTGAGACTAATCGACATTTTTTCTTCCATCCCATAAACCAATAGATATGGAGACATCTCAGTGCTATCATTCAGATTCATTATGCTTTCCCATAATGCATCTGTTAGCTTCATATGCCAATTCCTTTGGTTGTTGTCAACAATTTTCTTCAATATCTAAACAAGTGTTTTTTTTGTAGATTCAGCAAGGCCATTACCTTGTGGATAATAATTTGATGATTGACCCATGATGATTCCATATTGTCCACAAAAATCTGTAAACTTCAACCCGATGAAAATCGAACCATTTTCTATGATAAATTTATTTGGGACACCAAATCTCGACAGAATATTGTCTTTGAGGAATTTAATTATCTCTTCAGCATCAACCTTATTTAATGCCACCACTTCCAACCATTTCATGAAGTAATTTTTCATCATGAGAATGAACATATGCCCCTTTCCATACTTCAGATTAATCGGACCCACAACATCAAGTCCCCATTGGGAGAATGGTTGTTCCATAATTATGCACTGCAAGGGCATCATAGATTTCTTCATTTTTCCTAAAAAAATTTGGCATGACAAACAATCCCTTATTTTGGCATACGAGTCTCTAAAAATCAATGTCCAATAGAATCATGCACTTATTATATTGTGGGCGGTGGCAGTAGGGGTGAAGTTTCCACCGCATATTCCATCATGGAATTCACTTATCAGTTCTTGGGCTTGATTTTCATCAACACACCTCAGTAGTATACCATCATAATTTCTCCTGAATAGTATGTCGTCAATCAACACTTTTTTTTTTTTTATTATTATTATTATTATTATTTTTTATGTCTGGCGGAATCAACAACTAGTTGGGCACGTGCTCGCATTACACGTGGCCGTGTTATCCAACTTCTACCACTATAACCTCCAAGTGTGCCCATGATTCCCCTTACGCGACACACATTGTAATTCAGGGGGAGTTGAACTCGAAACCTCATGGAACTTCATTTTCATGACACTTGCCAATTGAGCTGCCCCCCCCCGGGGGGCCGTCAATCAACAAATATTGATTCACCTTCATCTTTAATGTTCTTTGATCCTTGGGGTTCATGGTGATAGGAAATTTCCCAGACCTTAATTAGAATATAATATCTCCATACCATTATGAATCATCCAATGGTTCTTTGAATGAAATTGAAATCATTATATCGACCGAATCTCCATTCGCGATGAGCGTGCATAAACCTTGTCCTTTGATAGCTTTTAAAGGTTTAATCTTGATATCATACTCTTGTATCTTTTCCAACCAGTTAGCCCATTTTCCTTCTCTCAATTGTTGATTCAGGATCATCTTAACTGGTGATGAGGAAACATAAGCAATGACATAGGAGTTCAATATGTAAGTCTGAAAGTGTGTTAATTATTTTACAAGAGCCAAGGCTTGTTTCTCCAGTTCTGAATACCTCAACTCATAGTCATGTAGGGTTTTTCTCATAAAACTTATTGGGATTTCTTCTCCTTTTCTATTTTTCTGAGTGAGAACGGATGCAACAACTTTCTTTGTAGCAAATGAATAGATGATGAAATATCTTTGAAAGTTCGGACTAATGAGGACTGGAGAAGTGGTGATTAATCCTTTGGTATTATTGAACGCATATTGAGTATCCACTTTCCATTCAAATCTCTGCTTCTTTTTCAACAACAAATTGATCAGCTTCACGATGCTTGCATAGTCAGGAACAAATCTTCACACAAAATTGATTTTGCCGAAAAATGATTGGAATCCCTTCTTGGATGTCGAGGGCTTGAATTTTTTTATTTACTTAACTCTTTCCGGATCTATGTAAATCCCTTCCTTGCATACAATATGGCCCAACAATTTTTCTTGAGTCACAACGAACAAACATTTCTTTGGATTGCGAGAGACACCATATAATCTACATCTTTTAAAAAAAAATCTCAAATGATGGATATTATCTTCCATTTTATTTGAATGCACTGTCAAGTCATCTTGATAGTCTGCCATAAATTTTCCTATTAATCCGTTGAATGCATGATCCATGGCCCTTTGGATTGTGGCTCTAGTGTTCTTCAAACCAAAGGGCATTCTAGCATATGCATATGTCTCCCAAGGTATGATAAATTTTGTCTTTTCCCTATCTTCCTCAGCCACTAAGACTTGGTTATATCCAGAAAAACCATCCAACATAGACATGCAGGCTGATCCAGTAACTTGTTGGAGAAGAAACTCCATATTAGGTAAAGGAAAGTTATCCTTTATGATAGCTTTGTTAAGTTCTCTGAAGTCAACACACATTCGGATTTCCCCTTTCTTTTTTCTAGCAATCACTATATTTGAAAGCCAATCTGAATGTCTAATGGGATAAATTATCCCTGCCTTCTTCAATTTCTCCAATTCAATCTTTACGAGGGGTTTCAACTTGGGATTCATCATCCTTATTTTTTTCTTTACTAGATTTACTTCTTCACTCAAAGGAATGATATGTTGGAATATAGTTTTATCGTAAGCTTTGAAATCATCATAGGTCCAAGAAAACACGTCAATATATTATTTGAATAAGGCAACATATTGATCAACTTCCTTAGTGGTGCAATGATCCGAAAATATCTTTTACGTGACAATGGTTGAGTTATTAAGCATGCGTTAATTAACCAATTAGGAATCTTAAAGAAAGAGGAATAATTATAGAAGAAACATCACATCCATATAAACATGTACATATCTGAAATGAAGCATAAAGAAAACAACAAACCATAACACCAATGTGATAACGGAATTCGACAATCTTGCCTACGTCTACGAGCCTTTTGTATCAATGGGTGAGGATTTCTTATTTATATTCAAAGCTCAATAAGTACATCACAGTAGTGCCAAAAGGTTACAAAACTTATATGGTCTTGTTCTACCAGATCTCAAGAACCCAACAAAAGAAATGACACTCAAATTGTATGACCGGAGCTCCCAGAAATGGCTCGCAAAGGTGTGCTCCTCAACAACTTCCCTGCATAAAAATGGATTTGGCTTGGAAAATCTTCAGCATAAACCTGCTCTGAATCCCCTCTCATGGCCTCAAGAAGGCTTAGTTTATATAGATCTGAATTTGGTAACCATCGCCTAACTCCCCCCCAAGATTTGGCCTCAAAAGGGCCCAATATCACCCAAAAAGGGAAAAAATCTCCAAAAACTACTGAATATTACCCAAACAATCATATAATATAGTCAAAATCCACTATATTCCAAAATATATGGGCACAACCTCCAACTGGCTGGCCCCTGGTCGTATTAATGTGCTCCATGTGGCTAAGCGCCCATGCGTTGGCCCCCTTACCGCTCGACCCTAGTCTCGTGCTAGGCCATGTGGCCAGACCCCAAATATCCATACATTTTCATATTGAATAAGCCCCCCGATTCTCTAGCACCGGGTCATATGGGTGGTTTAAATGTGACCACGATCTGGGCTAGACTCATAACCAAAAGGTGCGCCAACCAGATTAAAAGGAAGGGTCATGTGGTTGTGCATATAGTTGTGGGATGGGGATAGCCCCAACCCTCTCCGCCTCCACCCACATCGTATGTTAAAATTAAATATAATTTTAACGCTTATAGAGTTAAGAAACACCTTGGCGTGTGCCACATGTCACCCTTGCAGTGGTGACACGTGTCACCCCCAGATTGGTCCACTGTCCTATCCACATTAGCTTCCATACTCCTAGTCATCCTACCACACGTCAACTCTAGAAAATACCAACCGTGCCTGCCACGTCAACTATATGGTCATACGAGATGTACAGACAGCTGCCACGTGGCATTGTATGGACTGTACGGTCATCATTTTTTTGCCTGTTTGGAAAAATGAGCAGATATCCATAACTTGAGCATACGACATTCATTTGAGCCTGTTTGAGTTGTGTTGGGTTCATATCAATGAGGCCTACACACACGTCCGTTTTGAATCCATTATGAGAACTTTGAGTTTTAGGCCTTTCTAAGCCCCATCAAGCTCCTAGATCTGATTCTGGATCACACCTCCCCACTAAAGGACCTTTTGGTCCCCAAAAGGTTACTGACCAATCATCAAGCTCGAGATAGGCCACCCAACTTGTTCCCTATCTTTGAACTCTGTCATGTGCACCTGTCTCATCAAGATCAATTGATAGCATATTGTTAGCCATTTGAACCCTGTCACATCTTACAGAAGCCACTATCATCCATGTAGACAACATTACTAATGATAGCATAAAAAATACGACTGCAAATGAGCTGATGTGTTTGTAATATTTGCATGACATAAGCTTATCTTGAAGCAAACTATGATTGATTTTCCATTCTACAATCATCTCATGTTCTTGCTTAAGATCGATTACTTGAATTGAAACAATTATAGGTTTGTTGCTTGCTTGAACTACCTTCTTTAATTGTTCCATTGTTTGAAGATTTTTATTTGCCTTTACATGATGAGCATGAACCACATATTATTGACCTTCTTTGGTTAAGTGATATTGATTATTTTTCCTGTAGAATATTTCTTTACGATCATATAACTATGTACTACCTAAGACCATTCCACATTCACTTAGTGGAACAACATCACATGTTACCTTGTCCACATACTTAGATGAAATTGTAAATTTTAATGTGCATTGTTTGGTTATGTGCATTTGATGATTGTTTCTTATCCATTTAAGTGTGTATGGCATATGATGTATCTGTGTTTCTAATCCCAATTGCTTAACCAATTCTTCTGAAATTAGATTAGATTGAGATCCACTATCCATCAATGTGTCAACCTTAGTGTGTCGCATGATGACCCTTATGTGAAACAAGTTACTTATACAATCAAATCCTTCACCAATTTTACCTATCATACCAACCAATGACACTTTAGATTCATCACCTGAATCTGATCCTAAGTTTGTGGGTCATATTGTCGCTACAACTGTTTGCCTCCCTTTCTTTTCCTTGAACCACTTTGGTCTCTTCTCAGGATGTAATTGCCAACAATGGTCCTCATCATTCCCCTCTTTCTTACAATGCTTGCAAGAGGGCTTCTCTTCCTTTCTTGCCACTGAATTTGACCTCTTTCCATGTCACTTCCTTTTGTCCTCTTTCTTTGAAGACGATTCCCCTGATACACCAACACCTATTTTCCCTACTTCAATGTATGCCCCTTGAACAAAAGCCTCATCATGATTGGTTGGTCCAAACATGAATACAATGTTTTGAATATGTGCACGTAAAACTCTTATATACTTCATAAGAGTTTCTTGGGTATGTAAAGGAATCTCTAACATCAATGCCATTTTACGAAATCCATCAGTGTATTCTTGCATTGTTTGTCCTTTTCTTAGTTTTAAAGCTTTCCATTCAATTAACACTTTCTCTTTATAACCCAAAGGATAGAATTGTTTTCTAAGTGTAGAAATGAAACTTTTCCATGATGGAAATACATTACCCACTTGTTGCATGCCATTTTGCAACTTGCTTTGCCACCAGATGAGTGTTGTGCATGCAAGTCTCAATGATGCTAATTTGATTTGAGTGGCCTCATCCTTGATCCATTGCACACTGCAATAGACCTCCATCTGTTTGACCCAATTTTCAAGTATCTTTACATTAACTTCACCATCATACATGGGTAATTCAAATTTAACATCAAGTTTAATAAAGGCATTTGATTCTTATGTTTATGGACATGTTTCTTTATATTGGATTTAGAACTTGAACTTGAAGAAGAAGGAGAAGAAGGAGGTGAATATGGAGGTGAAGGACGAATTTGAGGAGGATCCTCTCCTTCTTCACTTTTTCCCTTTGAAGATTCACCCAGAACTGGTCTCTTCCGTTCCAAGTAATCCTCATAAAAAACCTTCATCATCTACGACATGACGAAGAAAGTTTTTCAAAACTCTTTCTCATCCTGAGAAAGTCCCTCTTCTGATGCCATCCTCTCGCTTTGAGAAGTTATCTTTCTCAATCCAATCAATGGATTCTCTTCAACAATCTCACCTTCACCATGAATTATCTTTTCCCTGGTTAACATTCAAAACAAAAATCCAAACGTCAACTAGCTTTGATACCACTTGATCCGAAAAGATCTTTTACATGACAATGGTTGAGTTATAAATCATGTGTTAATTAACCAAATAGGAAGCTTAAATAAATAGGAAGAATTATAGAAGAAACATCACATCCATATAAACATGTACAAATATGAAATGAATCATAAAACAATAACAAACCATAACACCAATGTGATAACGGAGTTTGGCAATCTCGCCTACGTCTCCGAGCCTCTTGTCTCAGTGGGTGAGGCTTTCTTATTTATGTTCAAAGCTCAATATGTACATCACAACAATGCCAAAAGGTTACAAAAATGATCGGGTCTTGTTCTACTAGATCTCAAGAACCCAACAGAAGAAACGACACTCAAATCGGATGACTGAAGCTCCCAGAAATGGCCCACAAAGGTGCGCTCCTCAACAGCTTCCCTGCATAAAAATGGCTTTTGCTTAGAAAATATTCAGCATAAACATGCTTTGAATATCCTCTCATGGCCTCAATAAGGCCTGGTTTATATAGATCTAAAGTTGGTAACCATCTCCCAACTTCCCCCTAAGATCTAGCCTAAAAAAGGGCCCAATATTCCCCAAAAAGGGCCAAAATCTCCAAAAACTACTGAATATTACCCAAAAAATCATATAATATAGTCAAAATCCACTATATTCTAAAATATATGGGCGTGTCCCCCAACTAGTTGTCCCCTAGTCATATTAACATGCTCCATGTGGCCAAGCGCCCATGCGCTGGCCCCTTTACCGCTCAGACCTAGTCTCGTGCTAGGCCATGTGGCCAAGCGCCCATGCGCTGGCCCCTTTACTACTCAGACCTGGTCTCGTGCTAGGCCATGTGGCCAGAACCCAAATATCCACGCGTTTTCATATTGAATAAGCCCCCTGATTCTCTAGCGCTGGGTCATATGGGTGGTTTAAATGTGACCAGGATCTGGGCTAGACTCATAACCAAAAGGCACGTCGACCATATTAAAAGGAAGGGTGATGTGGTTGTGCATATAGCCACGGGATGGGGCTAGCCCCAACCCTTTCTGCCTCCGCCCACACCATATGTTGAACTTAAATATAATTTTAACATTTATAGAGTTAAGAAACACCTTGGGGCGGGTGGTAGCTCGACCCCTGTCAAACCATTCGCCCCTATTGGAGGTCGGGGGTTCAAGTCTGTTGAACTCCAAAATTTTTCCAATAACATTTAACCAACCACTAGGTGCCACGTGGCACCATTCCATACGTCGTGAGCTCTACCACTTGTCAAATGCTGGTTGGTACACTTGTCTGCCACTAGTCTGCCTTGTCAGCACAACTTTCCCAGTCACCGTCTACCACGTGTCACCGTACGGGCATGCCACATCATCGGTATGGGTGTGCCACGTGTCACCCTTGCAGTGGTGACACGTGTCACACCTAAATTGTTCCATCTATCCTATCCATGTCACCATCTGTATGCCTAGTCATCATGCCATGCATCACCTCTAAAATCTTCCAACCCTGCCTGCCACGTTAGATGTACGGTTGTACGGGTTGTACACTCAACTGCCATGTGGCACTGTACAGACTATACGATCACCATTTTTTTGCATGTTTGGCAAAACGAATAGATCTCCATAACTTGAGCATACGACATCGATTTGAGCCCATTCAAGTTGTGTTGGGTTTGTATCGACGATACCTACACACATGTATGTTTTGAATCCATTCTGAGAAATTTTATTTTTAGGCCTTTCTGAGCCCCATCAAGCTCCTAGATTCGATTCTGGATCATGCAATCAACTCCCAAGTTGACATATTTTGGGGAACTGTCAGTTCCAATATTGAATTTTCTCATCTCTTGCATTTTTCAAACTGAAACTTCTTCAAGGATATTCTTAGCATGATTTTCTTTCGTAAAAAGAGATTCAGATAGTATACAATCTCTGGGGACATTAGATGAGTGATCATTTTCATCATCATCATTATTTAGAAAAAAAAATTCCATTTGTTCATCATTCTCAAATATGTGCAAGTATTCAATGTTATCATGCACAAACAGTCAAACAACTCTTTCTACTTGGAAAGACATTTTGCTTTGGACATCGTATGGGTTTGACAACGAGGTTGCCAAGGCTAGTGAATCGGCCTTGTGATTCTTGTCTCTTGGAATGAAAGAAATGTTGAAGGAATTGAAAATTTTGATTAACTCGTTAAATCTTTTGATATGCAACTTAAGTCTTTCCTTTTTGATTTTATACTTCTAGGTAACCTGATTGATGACCAACTCTGAGTCGTCAGTTACAATTAGATGTTTTATTTTCATTTCATGTGCAAGGATCATCCCCTGAATCAAAGCTTCATAATCTTCCTCATTATTAGTGCATGAAAATTCCAGTCTCATAGCATGTGGATGCATAACCTTACTTGGACTCAAAAGAACAATTCCAACTCCATTCTCGGACCTTGAAAAAGGCTTCATTGAATGACATCCTCCAGTAGCCTTCGAACAAACACTCTTGATTCTCCACGTCTTGAACTTGCTCTAGGATTTCATTATTCTCTATGTCTAGGATAACATAGTTTTCAATCATGGAATCTATATAATCCTCCATCAATTCATTTCCCTTCTTCTTGAAAGAGAAGGGTTTTCTAGGTTCACAGGGTACTTTAATCATTACTCCTTCTTTGATTGGTAGCATAATACAAATTCCATCATTCACTATATATCCCCCGATCATAGATGTCCAGTCTCTTCCCATCACAACTCCATATGCTGGAGGAAGATATATCACAATAATATTGAAAACCATAATGATATGGGGGGCTTCTTTAATCCATGCATAAAAGTCCTTGATTTCTCCATAAGCTGGCACTTTTCTAGAATCAATTGCATATATACTTTCACCAGTTTCATAATACTTGGTGAAACTCATGCCCAATGCCTCCATGACCACCAATGGAATGATATTTTCCGTCACACCAGTGTCAACTAAAACATTATTTAGTGCAACATCATGATTTTCAATTGAAATGTAGAAGGGTGGGATTTTACCTCTCAGGTTGGTAGTTGACAGGCTAGGGATTTGTTTTGGATTGGTAACAATATCTTCTTCTCTTTCAGATGGATCATCCAACAACTTCAAAATGTTTTCCTTTTGTTGGATAATCTTCACCACTTCTGTAAAGGGTAGGGTTATCCTTAATTTACTCAAATCCTCTACAACAGTATATGTCATTTGAGTGTAGTTTGACGTCATGTGTTTCCTTTTACTTCCAATGCTATCTGTCACTTTCTCATTTGCTCTTTTCTCATTTTTTTTTCTTTTCTTTTTCTTTTTCTTTTTGGTTCTCTTTATTAGAATCGCCTTTTTTTTGTCTATTTACAAATCCTCTTGTTTGGGAGATGTTTTCTTGCGAGTTGGGATCGTTGTCGCCCTCTTCAAATATATACATGGATGTCTCACATCCTTCCATCTGCACAGTTTCGAAGCTTTCATCAGGTGAGAACTAATTTTCTTGCATAATTAATTGCTCATCATAGACATCATCCAAAATAACTGCATTTGGAGTGGGTTGTCTGGGAACCCTTTGTCTTTGTGGGTTATGCATGTTCTTAAACCTCACTATGTTTTCTAGGGGATTCCTCCTTTCCTCTAGGATTGGCATTCTTGGATTTTGCATGTAATTATCTCCCATTATTAGTACGGTTATCTCGTTCTATATTTGTTTGATGGTTCTATTCATCTATGCAATTTCAATTCTTTGCTTAGTTTTCTTTGCCACCATAGGGTTAACCTTTACGTAAGGCATGGTTCCCTTGAAAAATCCTCCTCCCACCATTTGGTTCTGAGCTATCCAAGGCTTGAATGCTTCATTCTTTCTTGAACTGGAAGATCCTTGGTTATTAATACTTAATCCTCCCAACTACCTTTGTACTCTTCCCAGTATAATATCAAGGTCAACACCCATTTCAATCATAATTTTTTCCATCTCAGTGGCTTTAGTCATTGCCTCCTCCAAAGTATCCATTTGGGATGTTCTAATGGCATATTTTACATTCGGGGGCATTGCATTCTTATAACAACTAAGAATGACTGGGTCATTTGGTCTTTTATCTTCTGGAATTCTGATCAAGGTTTTATTGAAACTAATATTAACATCTTGTATCCTTTCATTCTTCCTCAAACTAATCTGAGTGAAATTGGTGAGAAGGGTATTGTAAGAAATTGGAGGGGGAAACATGGTTAGCAAAATAGCTTTGAGGTCATTAAATGAGCGAATTGATCTACTAGGAAATGTTGTATACCACTCATAGGCTCTTCTTGATAAGGTTTGTAGAAACAACCTTACCATGACATCGTCATACTCAACACGGTGAAAATCACAAACATCAAGAACTAAGTGCAAATGCCTCTTTGCGTCGATTTCTCCATCTCCAGAAAATTCCTTTAAGGTGCCTTTAGGGAGAATAGGGAGAATATGGAGCTCATGTTTCTCACCTATAATATTTAAAGGGGAATCTCTTACCCTCCTTCGATTTTTGAATACTGGGATTCCTTGATTTCTTGTAGCATATCTTCCACCTCCTTGTCTCTCCTAATGATGCTCGTCTCGAGGTTGTTCGTCTCTTGTCACCATGTCTGGAAAGATTCTAGGAATCGGATTTTCACTTCTAAGAATAAAGAGTTGCTTTCTTTTACTTCTATTAATGGGTCCCTTGTATTCATCCAACTTCAATTCCAACCTTGTTCTTGTGCTGCTCTAGCTAGCCTTTGATTTCTTTGGTCTTGCCGTTCCTCTCTCCTCTGTCTCTGAAGGATTTCTCTTTCTTCTTCTTGGACCAATGTTTTCCACGACCTTTCTAAATCTTCATGAGTCTTGGCTGTTGATATTATCAAGTTGTATAAATGATGTAAAATGCTTCGTTGGTTGTTCAATCCAATTTCTAGGTAGGGCTGATTAGCCTGGGGAAAAGTCATATATTCTTTCAAAAATGCTAGACTAGGTTCCAAATTTCAGTTCATTCCCCAATATAGTCGCCAAAAATGTTGATGCTTGAATCTGTTAGGACCAAAACGACAACCTCACGAGGATGTAAATCCCCCTACACTTTTATAGAGGTGGTACTCCTCTTTAGATTTTCCTGATATTTTTAAATATTCAAAAAAGTGGGACTTGATAGAAGTCTGTTGTAGTAATTCAAAGCAACAAAAATATCGCAATAAAATAAAAGGAAAAATGTATTTTTTTTTCTTTTAAAGAAAAGTTCCTAAGAAAGGACCAAGAATGACACACTTCACACATTTAAAGAAAATAAGCAAAATTTCCTCACATCCACCATAGTTTAAGATAGATATTTCTGATCACATAAAAATAAAAAGAAGATGATCTGCATGCATAAGAGAGATTTAACACAGTGGATACATGAGCAACTCAAATAAATATAATGATGGATCAACCTCAAATACTTTATATTCTGAAAACAAGGCTACAAAGCACGGTCGAGATTATTCCCAAAACAACTCTCTTGAAATTTCAAAAAATACATAGTTTACATATTCTTGAAATTGTAAATGCATTAGTCTTAAAGAATGGGATTGGGGCTCCCACGGACCATAAAGAAAATAGATAAAAGAAATAATATTTTATAAAGGAGACGGTGGGTGGTAGAAGGATCAACAAAACCTGGTAAGAAGAAAAAAGGAGTTATCAGTCTTTGGTTAGACCTTTCTAGTGAAAGAGGTGGAATAACTGGATGAAGGACATGATAAAGAAAAGAAGGATGTTATCAACATAAAATTACTATGATGGCCATTTGTGTTCATTTTCTCGCTGATGTCCTTTTATCGTTTTCATCAACAGTTACAAGAACTGTCTCAACTACTTCTTGTCCTTCATTTGTTAGTTTATCGATAGCCTTATTGAACCATTCCTCGATGTAACCTTTCATAGGTGCCACGTTGATTTCATGTTGGATTTTAATATTGAACAACTTACCAAGTCTTGTAGATCAATGGAAATGCCCAATATCCTATTTTTTTACAAAGTAATCCACTAGCCAATTATCTATGGCGTTCTCATCATATACAATTATGCCATAGAATTTTTCAATTGACAATCCTTTAAAAATATCAACTTGCTCATCAAACTGTTGTTTTGTTAGGAACAATGAGTTGATGATCAACTTGGGATCTTCAAATTCATTAGTGCTTCCCACTGGGTCCACCTTCATGAGCTTTTTGAATATCTCATCTTTCCTTGTTATGGATTGACTGAACGCCTGAACGATGTTGTTCAAGTTCTTTATTTTCTCCTTCCAGCAAGCATTCAGCTGCTTGATCTGACTTGGAGAGGGAAGGTCCTCCTCTCTTCTCTTTAGCTCTGACATTTTGGTAACTTTAATACTAAAGGGTATCACGGCATCAAGGTATAAAAATTCTTCATTTTTTAGGTCGGCCTGTATATATTCAAGGAAGGCATGCACCCTCGAGCCAAAAGAAATTATGCTCTTTGAAATTTCCCAAGCTTCTGTTATCAATGCAATTATTTTCTTGATATTATTCTCCACATAGCTCTTGGATGATGTGAGTAAGCTTGAGGATCCTTTTATTTTTTCCACGGGCATGGAGGGTCCGACAATTTACAAAGGGATGGAAAGGAGTGGAAGAGGCATCAAAGTCTCTTCTAGTTCCTTAATCCTTTCCTTTAACTTTGTATTTTCTTCTTCGAGACTGCCAATGGATTCATCTAATGCATCACCGATGGCTCTATGGATTATGGAAACCTGGGAAGACCACATATTTATTAGGTTAACCTCTGAACATTATTTCCCCTTTTTTTTCTTCACATCACTCTTCTCAATAATCAATTTTTTAGATTCACTGTCAAAGACAATGCTCTGAAATACAAATGATTCTTCTTCATCAAACACCTCATTCTCAACAATTTCCAATGACTAATTCTGGTGGGCCATGCCTCCTAGCTGATCAATGTTAGGAAACATCTTTTCAATGTTATCTTCAAGCTCCATATCCTCAAGGGAGAATCTATTGATGTCACTTTTGACACAGTGCTCTTCTTCCTCTTGTACAATATTCTTCCTCTTCTTCTAGAACAACGTGGATAAATGAATTGCTAAAACCCATTGTTAACATATGTTCCACAAAGATTATGTTCGGGTCAAACCCTCTAATATTTTCAACATACTTGATATTCAATTTGTGGAAATGGTTTGTGAATTCATCAATTTTGTTCATATTTATGAATACAAAATCCCCAATTTTCCATGGCAAAGGTATGAATTTCTTTTTTCGTTTTTCATGAAAAAGGTGCAGCCAAAAGTTACATTGCCTTGAAAATTTTGTAACAAGCATTCTGTCGGACATATGGCATGAAACAAAGGAATGATTTTCCTTAGAACCTAAAATCCTGATGACATTGTAGTTTTCCATTTGCTCTAAAGTCCCCTTTCTATCCAGGAATTTACTAGCCTAAGCAAATATCCTTGGGGTGTATTTTATGAATAGAAATCCTTTAAGGACCAAAACAAAGTCATTGAAAACTTCATAAAAATGGAGGGAAGCTTTGTGCCTCCATAAATATTGGTACCAAAAGGTCACAGGGTCAAATTCACAATTCACCTTCTTGCATATAGACAATTTAGGAAATCAACAACAATGCATTATCAAAAAAAAAAAAAAAAGACATAAAGAATTTCTTATCCTTTTTATACTGAGACAATTGGGAAGATATTTCAATGGAAATCAACTTCCCCCAATGGAAAATGGCCTGCTCCTTGACGGTAAAACATATTATGTAAAGAATCATATGGGAAATGATGGTAGTATTTTCTTGTCCCATAACTCTGGTAAATAACTAAGCAATTTCCCGAAAATGGATTTTGAACAAGTTGACCTGCAATATTGAAATATCTTCATGGATGGCCACAGGATTCTCCAATAATTCAGGTAAGAGATTCAGGCAGTTGTCATGTTTTTTCAAGAAGTCTTTGCAATCTTTACCTTTGAAGGTGAGTGTTTGCTCTGGGAGTCTCAGCATTTTACGGAACACTTGAGGTGAAAGAGAGACAAGAGAATGGTCTTGGAGTTGAATAATCCATTGGTTTGGCATATACTTCTCAGCACACCAGGAAACCAACTCCTTGCAATCAAAGACTTCAAGAACACAAGTTGCACGAGCAATTCCAGATGTCCAAATTACTTCCTTCTGAGCAAAAGGGGATGAATAATAAGAGTATGCTCTAGACCACTGAAAGTTATGATCCTTTCGTCCAAAAATGTTCAAAGTATCTCCGCAAAACTATTTTTGAGTTGTTGTTTCCATAATTTGATGGGAGCATTCTTTTGATCCAGATAATATTTGAAATGAGTGCTTGAGAGATATAATATAATCTTTTGCAAATCATGGTTTAATGTGGTTTAATGAGAAATTTCCTTGAGCCCTTCTCTTATTAATGAAAATATTTACGGGACCTGCATAATTAGTTATTAGCATTAAACCATACTAAATGTGTATTGAGAAAAGTGTGAAGGTGGCAGGGATGAATGCGAGAAAAAATGGATTTGAGATTTTTATGAACCCGCCAACCCGCGACTGCAAAAGGTCAAAAAATGGCTAAGTGTTGTAATGTGGTCGATCAAACTTAATATAGGAGAGATGATATACTTAGCATCTTGGGGGGGGTCCAATGGTCAAAATTTCGATCGCGGATCTTTTGTATGCAAAATGTATATCACGGAACATGGGATATGAAAGCTTGACCCCGCCAACCCGAGAACCCGCAACTGCAGAAATGACTAAGTATGGGATAATGTGGCGGTCGATCGGACTCAATATGTGAGTGTGTGGATTGGTTATGAGGATTCACGAGTCCGCAAACCTGGGAACCCGTCGTTTTGGAAAAATGACTAAGTACAAAAACTAGAAAAGGAGAATAGAAGGGAAAAAAGGAAAAGGGGAATTTGGGTAAGTATGGAAGAGGGAAAAGAAATGGACTAAATAAATTGGAAAAATAGAAAAGGGGAGGGAAATTTCAAAAGCAAGAATTTATCGTAACAACCACGTAGTTTCATTATTACTTTGGGAGATAAACTCTACATGGTATCGGAGGTAGTCCCAAATACTGCGGTCTCTTTGATCTCTATGAAGCAGTGCAGAAAGGTGGATTCTCATAGCGGGATATTTTTCCTCTGTATGGTTCAATCAGAAGGTGAATGGAAGGTCACTGCAAGAGAAAAAACCTTTTCCTGAGGTCTCTCTTCCAAGAAGCAATAGGTGGAAGGAATAGTCAAGGAGTACAAAGACACATTTGCCTCACCTACTGGGTTCCCTGTGCACTGTCAGGTCAAGCACTCAATTGATAGGACAACTCGTTCTCTTTTTCCCAAGGGTCGTGTATACATGAATTATTTTATGGAGAATGAATAAATAAAATGTTGGATCCAAGAGCTAATTCTGAAGGGCCACATCAGACCAATCTCCTCACCTTGCAGGAGCCCAATTGTCCCCATACAGAAGAAGGACAAGACACGATGACTTTGTATTGATTACAGAGCCCTGAACAAGATAACATTCAAGAACCAATACCTAATTCCCTACATTTATGATCTTCTTGGTCAGCTCAATGGATCCAAGTTTAGTAATATTGATTTGAAGTCAGGTTACCACCAGGTGCCAATTGAAAAAACCGATGTGTGGAAGACAACCTTCAAGTCCAAAGATGACCTCTTTGATTAGTTGGCCATGCCTTTCGGCTTAAGTAATTCCCCAACCACATTCATATGGATGATGGATGATATATTATGACCATTCAAAAAATCCTTTGTGGTTGTATATTTGGATGACATCCCCATATTTAGCAAAACTTGGGAAGAACATTTGGATCATATTTAGCAGGTATTGGGAACCCTACAACAACACAAGTTATATGCCGATTTGGAGAAGTTTTCCTTCGGCATGAAGTGAATCCAATATTTGTGATACATCATGGATGATCATGGTGTACATGTGGATCCAACAAAGATCCAAGTCATCTCCGATTGGTAGGCCTTTAAGATAATGACCAAGCTTCATATATTCTTGGGACATGCAAAATTTTATCAATGATTTATGTTGGGGTTCTCTCATATCGCTTGGTCCCTCGACCAGGTGACCAAGGGTGGTGTGAAGACCAAGTTTGTGTGGTCCACACCCCAACAGAAAGAATTCAAGGATTTGAAATTTCGCCTCTGCTTAACACGATTCCTCATTATTCCAGACCTGTAACAACCATTTGAGATTGTGACATATGCTTCAGATTATGCTATCAATACAACCCTCACTTAGCAGGGGCATCCAGTATCCTATCACAATGAAACTCTATTTGATGTTGTTCGTAGATACCCCACCTAACACAAAGAGTTGTACTCCATTGTGCAGGCATGTCTACAGTGGAAGCATTACATTATGGGGAAGTAAATGATCATCCACACTAATCATAAGCCTATACAATTCATGCAAACACAAGGGAAGTTATAGAATGGCGTCCATCAGAAGTGTTCCACATATATACAAAATTCCACTTGAATATCAAATACAAGAAGAGTAGCACCAACCATGTCACAGATTGCCTCAATCATCCCCCAATGGTAGCGCTAAAAAAGATTCTTAACTCTTTTGGACATGAGGCATATGGATGGCCAAAATTATACAATAATGAATCTGACTTCGCTACTTCCTATCACACATTGAGTGCAGGAAAAATAGTTCCTGACTTTCATCTCGAGGATGGATTGTTATGTTGTCTGATCCATCTCTATGTTCCTTCAACCAAGCATGAAAAGTTGATCTGGGAAGCTCATTATAGCTAGGAAGCAGGACATTTTTGTGTAGAAATGATAGTGGAAGTACTACAAAAGAATTTTTATTGGTTAAAGATTCAACAAGATGTTCGCAAGTACATCAGATCCTGCATCTCCTGTTCCATTGCTAAGCCTGCCATTAAGAAAAAGGGGCTATACATCCATTTCCTACTCTGGATAGGCCTTGGGAGTCCATCTCCATGGACTACATGTCTATTCTACCTTTAACCAAGCATGGGAATGACTATTTCTTCGTGGTCATTGATCGATTCTCTAAGATTGTAGTTTTGGCACCCTGCAAGAAGAGCATCATAGCCAAGGTCACCACCAAGCTTTTATTCACACATGTTTGGGTTCATTTTGGGCTCCCCCAAACTATTATCTCCGGTCGAGACAGTAGGTTCCTGAGCATATTTTGGTCCAACCTATGGTTGATGATGGACACTAAGTTGACCAAATTATTGCCTTCCACCCACAAACTGATGGAAAAACATAGGTAGCCAACATGATGATTGTACATATCCTTTTAATGTATAATTACAAACATCCATGCACATGGGATGACAACCTTCCATATGTTCATCATAGCTACAACAAATCCCTCCACCACTCTATTGACCACATCCCTTTTCAGGTGTGCTTGGGGTTCCAAACATTAGCTCTCATTGACGTAGCTCTGCCCATTGTAGAAACACAGGAAGAGTCATCCCATGCTCAAACAAAGGACTATCGGGTAGCCAAGTTTGTTGAGTGCATCCAACACATCCAAAAATTTCATGATATTGTGTAGAAAACAAATTCCAAGTACAAGCAACACACGATTAGCATAAGGTACCGCACAAATTTAAGGTGGGAGACAAGGTCTAGTTGTATTTGTAGAAAGATTTCCTCACATGACCCCATCATAAGTTGAAACCACTCAGATACAGGATTTACATCATCACCAAGGTTGTAGGTGAGAATTATTTTGAATTAAGTATTCCTACTTTCCTTGGCTTGCACCCAGTATTTAATGTGGAACTACTTCGACAATATTTTCCACCTCTCATGGGCACTTTGGATGTGGATGAGAAGTTATCCCCTACATAACTAAATAATTATTGCATATAAAAGGTGACATTTGATTGGATCATGGACACCAATACAAAGGACACCTTCCAATAGACTATCAAACTTTATCGGGTCGTCAAAGCAGTGCAATTTCTTCATCAGGGTAAGTGGCTCACCAAGAATCAAGTTCAGCAGAAGTTTCCTCATCTGATGCAGGAAATTGAAGAAATGGATACAATTTATTCCTAACGGGGGAGGAATTATATAGGTGGATATCGGTGGCCACCCACCTATTCCACTGGCTCAAAGACCAATTTCCATTTTGGCAGTTTTTTCCTAGTTTTTCAGGTCCTAAACTTTTGGGGCCATTTTGAGGCTCTAAACAATTTATTTTTGGCCCGACATAGTCACACTTTAGGATTTAGCCAAAGTGTTATGGAAATATATTTATTCCTCGTATAGTTCTTTCCAATGACCTATCATGTGCCTAAAATGAAAATTGTATGAAAAAGTTACGACGTTGGGAAGTTGATGTACCAACTTACCCCATTGGGGCCCACATGACTTTTGGTGCTTCATCTCGTAGGGTTATATTTTTTATTTTTATGGTTTTCTCATTTATGCTTTATGTTTAAAAGGGATTTGGAGCCTCATTCTAACCAACTTCTTGCAAATGAGCGTAGCTGACACATCTCTTCTCAGAGATAAGTTACCACCATTCTAGCTAGCTTGTGTGCTTTTGCATTTTACAGACTTTTGTATTCAGACAATAATTAATAGAATCTAAGATTTACTATATTACTGTGTTCCTTTCCATATCTTTGTGTAATTATTTGTTATATCTCTGTTATTTCTCTTCCTTCATATCGTTCCTAAAATAATGCAGATCAGCTAGGCACCTAACCTCCCTAACCCCTCACATAGGTAGAATACTATGTTTTCTATGTAACAAAGGCCGATATTAATAAATAATGGCTATATAATAATGTTAACAAGTCTAATGTTAGAATAATTAATAGAATTTTTTGCTTCCAGAAATATCTTCCTCTAGAATGTTCTTTGGAAGATAGAACTAGTATAAATAGGAGTAGAAGGCATGGAAAAGTCTTGTATTGAGAATTATTTTGTAATTAATATTTTCTCTACTCGAGTTTTCCCCCTCGAAGAGGCAAGTGAACCTTGATTTATACCACTAAAGGTATCATTTCTATTGTTTCTCTCTATATTTCATTGTTTCTGCTAGTATTTTTCATAGTTATTTTGTTCTGTTTTGCATGATACATCCAGTACCTTACAAGTGGTATCAGAGAAATTTCCTCTACAAAAATTTTGGGACAATTTTTTTTAGAGTGGAGATGTGTACTTCTGGCATCTTCAAATCACAAAGATATATCATTTGGTGGGTAAAATTGTGGTTGGGGAATACTGCATGTGGGAAATATAGATGGTTTCATGGGTCACTCAAAACCAATGTTTCACCTAGTTGGAAACCTTTGTAACCCCTGTTGGTACCCCTTCAAGTAGTACCACAACATAAAACACATGTACACAACCATCACTCCCACATACCTTCGTGTATATAGGGAGTCCCCATGAAGATGTTGAATCCTCTAACCAAACTTCCTACCATGAATATGTTGACTCCTCCCATTCCTCAAACTTTTATTCCAACCACCTTCATAGTGAACTACATCTTCCCAAAGTTGAGGTGAACAAATTTGATGGCTTGTATCCCATGGGTAGGGTCACTCAAATGGAACATCATTTCTCCTTGCACGACATTACTAATGATTTGGCCAAAATTCATTACAGTGTCCTTTATTTGGATATTGAACGCTGACAATTTTGGAAATGGCATAAAAATTCATGCAAAGGGTACATCTCTTGGACACAGTTTGTTGTAGATCTTTATGAACACTTTTACATTGAAAAACACAATTTGGGAAGTTTAAGCAAGCTAAAATAGTGGAAGAATTGTAATTATAGAAATTCCATCAAATAACTCTATACAATCCAAAACTTGGTTTTGATAATGTTTCAATCTCTAATTATTGGAAAATCATTGCTACCTAGCATGTTTGATAATCAAGTAAGAGTCCCCAAAAAATCAAAGAATCTAATCTCTTTCTCTATTGCTAATTGAGGGCCAAGTAACAGAGATTCATGTTTCATCATGTTGTTAGTGCAATCAAAAGAAAAAAAAGAGAGCATAAGGAATAACATTGTTGGAGTGGGAAGTAAACATAATACCAACTCCACAACCATATTTAGCCCTAGCACCATCAAAGTGCATAGTCCAAATACCATGTGAATCATCATATGCTAAGGTGTAAAAATATATGAAGGTAAAGATATATATGCATTAGAGTGAAAATGAGTATAGATCTGTAATTTAGTTGTTGCAACAACAAGTGACTTTTTTAACATATTTTCTTCCCTTGGAATCACAACAATATAAAATCCAACAAATAACTCTATGCAATCCCAAACCTAGTTCTATTGATGTTTCAATCTTTGATTCTTGGCCAAGCATTACTATTTGAATTGTTGGACAATCAACTTCAAGTCTTGAATAATTTTGATCTTCTTCTCTTGCCAATTGGAAGCCAAGTAGTAGAGCTTCATATTCAGCCATATTGGCAGTGCACTCAAACTCTAAGTGAAAATAAAAAGCAATAACATCACCAAAAGGGGAAGTAAATACAATACTAGCTCCACAATTGTAGGTGTAATGATGTTTGAAAGTAAATATATAGATGCATCAAAATGGAATACCTGCTCAAAAGGGGAAGAGGGAACCTAACCTCATCATTTGTGTAATCACCACACAATATGCATTTTCCTTCCCTTAATTAGGTAAATCAACATTGAACATCATCTTCGACTCATGGTTCAACTTGATAAACTAGAGTGCAACATGGTTAATAGAATAAGATAAATCCATTTGTATAGTACCTTCCAATGTCGTTGCCAAACATTTGGGAAGCAACATGCCCCACAACTCCAAGACCTCTTCCACTACTACATCCATGCATATAACTCTTTTTGGAAATGTGATCAACCATACCTTCACGTCCTTGATTAGTCCCCATGCCTCTCTTCCTTTCTACTATCTACTGCATACATGTTTCGATATGGTCTTTTAACCTTCAAACCATGTTTCATGTTAATGTATTTAGAATCAGACAAGAAATTCCACATAGGCTTGGTGTCTAGAATGTGGAAGTCGTCCTCGTAACCTATTAGAACCTTAGGAGTTCACTTTATGTGTTAATTATTAAAGTGAATGATATTTTAAATTAATGAGAGATTAATTAAGTTAAATTCCTAAGTTATTGGAATTAGTAACTTAAGTGAGTTTTGATTAAGACATAGCCGTTATATTTAAAGTGAATGTGAGATTAGATCTCAGTCGTTGATCACTTTAGAGATGATATAGGGTTTTGGATTTAAGGTTAACTTAATGTAATAAAAGGAAACCTAGGCGAGAGGATGGGACACACAAGAGAGTGAGGAGATCTCATTTATTGGATGAAGAGAGTTCATCCAAGTGTGAGTAGGTAGGGAAAAGGAAAGGTGCAAAGGGGAAACAAGGGAGATAGTAGCTAGGTGGGCTAGGTTATTTCTACATTGTATTCCTTTGATGAGCCATTATCCGAGGATGAGAGCCAGTGATTTGGTTTCTGATTTTTCTTCCGTTGAATTTTAATGGTTAAGTAATCTAGTTGTGTTATTATTCAGTTAAAGCTTGGTCTATGAGGAAGCGAGTTTTGCAAGAGATTGAGATATGCAATGAAGGAAAATTTCTTTTACAAAACTGTAGGCTGTAGGTAAATTAAGAATAATTAAAAAAAATTAAAAGTATCATACAACAACTGCCATATGGTATGATTGTTGCACAATGCATGGATTATATGGTCACTTTTCTTAAGAAAAGCATACACTGCAAATATTATTCATGGGCTGAGAGATTGTTCCAGCCACCAAAATTGTTACAGTTGCCACGAGGTATGAGCCACCAAGTGAAATCATGGATCGGGTTGTGTGAGGTCGTGTGAGAGCAGCTATGTGACTAAGGTTGAATCCACCATAGTAGCATGTCATTGAGAGAAGGATGCTAGAGGGTTATGGGAGGAAATGTCGTGACTGTTTGCAGAGCCACATGAGCGTGTGCTTGGGAGATACTACCAACAAAGATTTCACAAGGGTTGAAAGGAAGCAAAGACAACTGGGAAAAGGAAACCGCCAGCTTAGATAGCGACATATCTGAGGAAGGATCGGACAGAGGATGGAGGAGCTAGATGAGAGGTGGAGAGTCTGTTGATTGTGCATGAATGTGTTGGGTGAGCGGAAAACATCGGTAGTAGGGGCGACATGTGACTAGCGAAAGAATTAATGACAGTTGAGGGAAACTAGTCATGGAAGAGAGAAGCAAGAAAACCCAATAGGGGTCAGGAAGCACATAGAAAAGTTCAGGAAGTGAAAAAAAGCCTCGAGAAGTGGGTAGACACACCAAGAAACATGATGAGATAGTCAAGTAGTGCCTAGAAAGGACACGAGAAACAATATAAGGTTGTGAGAATCCTCAAGTAGCTTCGGGCAGTGGGCAGGGATTCTAGGCAATGGGTACGGAATACAAGCAACATGCAACACGTCTAGGAAATGGGTAGCAATTCCAGGTAGCCAAAATTTGAGTTTTTAGTAAGTTGTGAAGATGACTGCATTGGGTTTGATTTTTGAGGATAGGTTGGACAAGGTGTCCAACTATAGTTTGTGGAAGGAGAGGATCATGTTGGTGTTAATGGAGAATGATATTTGAGATTTTTACAAATCCGTCGCGGCCTCAACAACAGATCCAAAATATATAGCCTCCCATAAGTTAAAGGATGTGAAATCCAGGTGAATAATCCTAAATGAAGTGAAGGATCACTTGATCCCTCATTTATCAGGAAAGACAACTGCCAGGGACATGTGGGAGACTCTGAAGAGATTTCTTTGTAGAAATAACGAGAATTATAAAATGGTTTTGAGAGAGAATCTTAGAGACACAAAGATGACATGATCAAATACGGTGATGACTTATCTCACATGAATTTGACATTTTCGAGATGAATTTGACATGGTAGTTGCGTTGAAAAAGGATCAAATGGATGAATTTGTCAATAAGTTTGAAAATGAATTCTTACTGGTTTCCCATATTTCATCAGGAACCATATCAGCTAGCACATGGTTACTATATAGTTGAGCCATATGTCATATGATAGGAGCACGAGAGTTTTTCAAGACATTCATAGATTTTTAATCAGATATGCATGTGGAACCTGGTATGGGGACCAATCATGTAGTGAAGGGATCTGGAACAGTGTCATTCCAGATGGAGTCAGGAGGCGTGTTGAGAGTGAAAAATGTGTTATGGGTTCCATAACTCAGGAGGAGTGTGCTCTCAATATTAGTGATTGAGAAGAGGGGTTTTGACATTATATTCTAGGATGAATAGGTGTTGATCAAGCCCAGAGGATCTAGATCAGGCACAACAATTTTTTTTGAAGTTAGAGAGAAAAAATTGTATAGGATAAAGGGAAATCCTATGTGATCTATGGAAAAAATCAGAGTGACAGAGAACCAGGAGAAAGTATCTCTGAATGTTGAGCTTCTCAAAGGGAGTCATCCTTTAAGTTCAGGTGGGAAGGAGAAGCCTTCCAAGTCTGTCTAGAAGCAGTCATGGTATGAGATGGCCATGCAAAATGATGAGGAGCACGAGGATTCTAGGAGCATAATCAGAGGGAGATATTCAAAGCAGGGTTCGAGCGAGATGGTAGGGATATATTTTGTGTCAAAGGGAGCAACCAATTAGGTGGATTGGAGAGTAGGCATGGTATCATATCTTATAGAAAAGATAGAACCATCTCCAGGTGATAAAAGTACCTTCCTCACTAAGATGGAGTATTTATGTATTTATCATCGAAGAGGTACTTCCACATAGGCCTAGTGTCTAACATGTGGAAGTTGTCCTTGTAACATCTCAGAACATTAGGAGTTCACTTTATGTGTTAATTATTAAAGTGAATGATATTTAAAATTAATAAGAGATTAATTAAGTTAAATGCATAAGTTATTGGCATTATTAACTTAAGTGAGATTTGATTAATTTCTAGCCATTATATCTAAAGTGAACGTGAGATTAAATCTCAACCATTGATCACTTTGGAGATGATCTAGGGTTTTGGATTTAGGTTTAACTCGATGTAATAAAATGAAGCCTATGTGAGAGGATGAGACACACAAGAGAGTGAGGAGATCTCATTAACTGGGTGAAGAGAGTTCACCCAAGTGTGAGAGGGAAGAGATAAGGAAAGGTGCAAAGGATAAGCAAGGGAGATAGACGCCAGGTGGGCTAGGCTATTATGGCATTATATTCCTCTGATGGGCCATTATCTCAGGATGAGAGCTCAATATTTTTATTAATAAAATAAAACTCAGATTTAGTTTTCCCTTTGGGATTTTTTTAGGGCTGCTTACCCAAAAATAACGTGTGCAAATGTGTTTGGTTTTTTATTTTTCTTCCGCTAGATTTTAATGGTTAAGTAACCTAGTTGCACTATTATTCAATAAATATTTTTTTCTTGGAATTAATGGTTGGGTGCTAGGTTTACAGGAATTAACATTTCCTCATCACTCCATGTAACAATGTAATGTAATTAGAAGCACTTGATTATAACATGCACGTATGTAAGACCAAATCATTAACTATCAAAGACACATAAAAATGCATATCTATAAGTTCCCCCCAAGATAAACTTGAGGGTAATCCTTATCCACATCAACTAAATCATTAATATTCACGACATGGAATGTATCATTGATATGCATCACTACTGGAACATTTGATGACAAACCAAACTGTTGCATGATGGCAATACTTTGCTTGGTAATTTCGATCAAATCAATAAAGGGGATGAGAATATTTACATTCAATAATTCTTGTGTCACATCAACCTTGTTGGTGGATCTGAAAGGACAACTAGAAGAGGTAACTTGTGGGACTAAATCAACAACCTATTGTTACCTTGCACTCTATTTTGAAATTTTCCAATTGGTTGGCCTTTTCTAGTGACACAAGTATTTGGTTGTAAAACAACCATTTCATTAACAGGGTTAGTAATATGATCAATAATTGGTAAAGAAATCAAATTAATTTACTTCACCATACCTTGTTTTACCACTTCTATGTGCTAGTTTGATAATGGAATCACCACTCTTTATTGTTTGTACTGTGCTAAAATCTATGTGTAATCACTAGATTCAATCTCATCTTCATCCTGCACCCAAAAAACATTTTTTGTGAATTCCAACATTGGTCCTCCTCTACTTCAACATAGTTATATGCTACAATTGAAAAAACCTTTCAATTCTCTTCTCGATGTGTAATATTACAAGTTCTACACCAAATTGAAGAAGTACTATCAACAAATCTAGAAGCAGGAGGGGTAGAAGAAATTTCAAACTTTTTTTTCTTCTATTGAGGATTAAAGTGCTTATGTGGAGGGACATAAGGTTTCTAAGAAGCTACACCTGGTTGATTATTTCTCTCCATTTTCACAACTCTATTGGACACAACTTGCAATGACTCATTAAATAGCTATTGCAAATAATTAAACAAAGACATCTACTTAAATAATTGATCAATTTTGTGATATGTTGAATCAAAACTGAAAGACCTTGTTTTTTCCCTTTTTCTGAACCTTTACCTCCCCTATATCTAAATCAAAAGAAGTGGCCTTACTAGAAGCAACCCAATTCCTCTACAAGGAACAAGCTAATGCATAAGAAATAAAGTTAGGTGAATTCTTTTGCCTTAGTATACATAGCCAAAGAAAGGGGACCACAAAGTCTTATTGTTGTGTGAAGTCTCTTGTATTGCTTCATGAAATGTTGATTGAACTCTCTAACTGTCTCATTATCCTACATTTTAAGCCATACCAAATATACCAATAAGAAAGATGAATATTTCTTCTCTCCCCAATACTCCTTATACTTGGTTACAAAAGCATCCCAATCTGTGATAGAATTATTCAATGAACATGTGAACCATCTCCTAGAAACCCCCTCAAGGGATTGAACAAAGTCTCATCTTGACATTCTTGTGATTGACATTGAAATCCTTAGATAAATTAAAAAAACAAATCCAAATGTTCTTCCAGTGGGATTGCATTGTTAACTTGATACTTAGTAAGGCACTTTTGATAAAGTGCATCATGCATGTCATTGGGGTACCCAACAATGGTAGTGCATTTAAGTGGAGCCATATGAATGATAGTAGAAATTGAATGAATTGAAATTGAAAGAACACACAACCTTTACCCATTGTTTGTGATAGAACAAACTTGATTCTCCATTGTTGTAAGAGTTTATTTAGATTGTTCAAGAATGGATATGCACTTGATTTGGCTTGAATTTGGAGGATCTCCTCGATGTTCTTGAACCTGGTGAAGTTGCAAGGGGAATAGAAAATTCTACAACATAATATATTCACCGTTATCATAGTAGCTCAGTGCCACAAATACCAAGAAGTTGGACTAACTCCTTCACAACAATGCCAAAATGTTAATGCTTGAAACTTGTATAGTTTCAAGGTTACTAGAGAAAGTACACTATCACTTCACTTCATACAACATCTCTACACTTTGGGTTAATGCTTGTAACCTTGGGGGGAATCCCTATGCAATATGTAAACAAAATCAACTATTATAACACCTCAAATCTACTCTTAAAATTGTAGATCTACATGTGAAAGTATAAAATACAAGAAGTTTGAATATGAAAATTAGTAATTGTGACCATAGTGCCTTGAATTCCATGGGTTATGTGTAGAAAATGATTCATGTGTTAGTAATTCACAATGTTAATTAATTTAGAAAACTCAATTGCAATAAGTAAACAGATCTTCCAATTGAGATCTAGCTACCAAAGAAGATGTTCCCTGAATTCCAAAGTTGCAAATGCAAGGTTTGGAGATATTGGCCTCAACTACAAAGCATTCCAAGGGACATAAAACCGCTTCCAAAACACTTTCTCTCGCCAATGTTCATGGATAAATTCATGTCAACAAGATGGGAGTGTGATCTACATCTCAATGAATAATATGTTCTCACAATCACTCATACCAAAAAGTAGGGTATGAAGACAATAACTCAAACAATAATAAATCTCAAGAAAAAAATGGAACTCCTCTTCTTACTACCCCTATAGCCTTTATAGAATAGGCTTGGAGGTGTACAAATAGCAATGCTATAAATAGAATCTCACTAAATATAAACATAAGTCAAAGAAAGAAAACCTCAACATGGGTGCATGCGTATGTGAAGGAGATTACACCACAGTAAGCCAAATCTTTCTTAAAAAAATCCTCATAAGTGCACCTTGCTCTAAGGATAGCTAAGGTGTGAGAGTGGTACTCCAGTATCCAAGAATATCCTCAACCCATGCACTCCATATTTAGGTAAAAATAGTCTGTGTTAATAAGGAAACCCCACCAAGAACCTCCTCAACTCATGCTCTCCATCCCTAGGAAAAAATAGTGTGTGTAAATATAGAAACTCTATCAAAAACCTTCCATGAAATCTTCTCCAACTCATGTGCTCCATCCCTGGGAAAAAAATAACATATGTATATAAGGAAATACCTCAAGAAGCCTCTTCAACCATGATATATCTTAGTGATAAAAATAACATGCATGGCCTTAAATTCATTCCAATCATGTTCAAAACATGGGAACTCATCTCATAGACCAAATATAACATGACAATACCCAAAAATAAGTCATAATGAGTCTCCTTTAGAAGTTCTCCCTAGGTACATATAGATGGAAATATCCTCCTTAGAAAATTGTAGTGAAGTGGAGCCTAAGTCAAACTCCAAGAATAGACCTCTAAAAATGGCGAGATCATCTGAAAGATGGGGTGCACTCTCGTATAATAAAAAATAACATCGATGGAAGCCACCAATAAACTAAGGAAGTTTTCTCATGCCATGTGCCCAAATTCCAAGTCAAGTGAATCAAAGATGTACTTGCCAAGATTGCGCCTTAGTTCTCTAAAAACAACAATTTCCTCTGAAGTGGGCCCCACCAAGTTTCTCCTAGAATGCTCTAGAGTGATCCATATCTCGAAAATTTAACCAAAAACTAAATTTCTTGGAATGGCATGAAAATTGACCCAACTTCTATACACAACTCTAGGGATTTAAAAATACTGCCAAATCTCAAAAAATATCTCTACTAAATATAAACCAAAAATCAATAGACTCTAATTGCCACCAAATTTTACTGCAACATTGTACTTGACATTGGTTCTTTGAAAATGTGATCAAGTTTGAAAATATAAATTTTTATTTTTAGACTTTGTTTTAACCAATTTTGATTGGATTTGATCAAGACCCAAAATAGTTAGGAACTTCACAAGCATAAATCGATATCATTTCTCCAATGGGTATCTAAATCTATTGTCATATTTCAAGAATCAAAATTTATAAAAATAGAAACTTTTCGAGATGTAAATTTTGAAAATCTAAGGTATTTGAATAACTCAGTACTAAGCCTCCAAAATTGTCACATGTTGTTGAAAAAAATCAATTTTCTAAAATAGAAATTGATAAAAATAATGGAATCAAGAATCCAAGTGCCCATCTCACTGCCTTCATTTCCAATGCATCCTCCAAACTCTTAATGTAAATTTGATGCATGGAGGAAAACGTTAAAAATAGATCTTTGGAAGCATGAATTGGTACCGAATAAAAATATATTTATGGAACAATGAACTCGAAACTTGCTAAAAGTAACACAACACATGTTGTTCCCTGGCATAATGATATCTGGATAATCTTTAAAACTTGCACATTGCAACTATGGAACAAGGTTGGGTTGGAATGAAACTTTGTGATAAGGTACGCATACGATTGAGGTACTCATGAACTATTGGAATTGAAAGGTAAACTTTGTAATGTTGAATCCACCCCTACAATGTTCATGAAATGTTAAGAACATTATCCAGGACAAACAACCCTTGAATAAATCTTGTCTACATAGGGTGGATGATCTTAGCAAGAATATGATTGATGTGTATGGCAAGCACCTTGGCTAGAATTTTGTGGGACTTGTTAAGCATAGATATGTGCCTCCAAATGGTAATCAACTTCAAATCCATTTTCTTGGATATGAACTCAATGAAATCTTGATTAATCCATGCTCTTAAGGAGTGGTTTCAAAGGGATTTTTTGTACCCTTGTGTTAGGTTCAATCCGAGAAAATCCCACATGTCCTTGTATAACTCACAAGTGAATCTAGTAAGGCAAGGTGCCTTATCATTTTTCATTTCATGGAAGGAGGTTGAGAGCTCTTAAAGAGACAAAGCTAGGTTACAAATCCTACACTATCTCCTCAAGAACCTCACATGCGACTAACTCAAGACGCATACATTGTTTCCTGCCTATTCTCTATGAGGCCTTGCATTTGAAACACCAATATGTAATGCTCCAAAAATTATTTCTCAATGTCTTCTTGATTATTATATTGACCCAATGCATTTTTCAAGGTAGAGATACTCTCGATGGCCTCCTTGGTGGTGAGTGCCATAAAGAAGGATTTGGTCATCATGTTCCCAATTTTGGGCTAGTGAAGACATGATCAGAGTGGAGCACCATAAATCCAAAAATCTCATCCATTTGTAGGGGATGAAAAAGAAACATTTTTGTTTTCCAAACTCATTTTTCTTCATTTCATTATAGAGGGTCCATTGTAGGTATTGCATGACTTTATCTAGCTCAGCATGAGATAATTTATCATTGTTAGGCTAGAGAATATCCATTTTTCTACCATACATCCTCAATAAGGAAAGAATTATAGAAATTACATCTTCTCAATAGACTAGCTATAGATGAAATCCCTATGTGATCGAGGGGTCAAGTTCACAGAATTTGGATGTAGCTTAGGCAACCTAGGCTTTGGAGGAAAGAAACATTCATGATATATCGAATTCTTGGAAAACTCATCCTTTGAGTTCCTAGGACAATGAAAAATAAACATTTTATTGGTGCAATAAGGTGGCTTTGTCTTTGACATGCACAAACCAACCTCCATAGGAGTCAAAATAGAAAGAGTTCTCCTCCGGTAGAAAAACACTATTAAGTCATTGGTATATCCTTTTTGGCCCTTTTCTAAAATGTTGAAGTGAATCAAATTCATAGAGCTCACAACAAGGTTTTAAACAAAATTAGACCTCTTTTCCTTGAATGATAGGAATGCACACTACACCCCTTCTTTATCGTCTTTACACTATACCATGTTGAAATCGCCACAAATGAGCCATGTGTCATCAGGTAGTTAGTTAGCAAGAAGATGCCAAAATTTTGTAAACTCCCTCGAGCCATTAGAGGCACATATGTTAACTAGAATCAAGAGTCGACCATCGACATTAAGGACCACCTATATTAATGTTTATGAGAGGTCAGTTCCCCAATAAAAAAAGCACCAACTAATTGAGGGGAGACCTGCACATCGACATCACCTTTTCCTTCAACATGATCAATGAAAATATGTATGTCCCTAGATATATGATGATTATGTTTGCACACAACATAAAGACTATGATTTTTTCTTCTTGTAGGTAAAGAATACATGTCCCAATAGTTTTAGTCAACAAATAATGGATAATTCTTTTCTTCTAGGGTCACTCGAGTCACATACATTCAACAATGTCACATTCATTCCAAACTAGTAACATTGTACATTTGTGCCTCGTTCTTCTCAAGCTCTTGGTAAGAGTTAAAGTGATTATTCACAGCAACTAAGGATCAATGCAACTTATCCCCAAGGGGAATTTGTGTTGGTCGTTTCATTTGGCCATTAACATCAGTGATTGCTTGATCTAAAAACACTTAGATGCTTATTAATCTTTAAAACATAATAACATCTACTTGATCTTCGGAATAAAAATGATCATTGATTTTTTGCAATTTACGTGTGGAATACTTGTCTCTCCAAATACACTTTAATGATAAACAACTTACAAATAACTAAGCAGAAATAGAACAACAATATTAAAATCGCATACAAAAATTTGATAATGGAGTTCACCCAATTTGGGCTACATATATGGTTCTTCTTCCCATAGAGACCTCTTTATTAATGCTCAAATGCTTGCATTTTACAATGACATTTTTCTACATATCTCAAACTCAGAAACAGAGTATGCCATTGAATTCCTTGCGAATTTTTGATAAAAATGTGTAAAGTTCATAAAATTATGTGTCGAAACCTCATGGCATGCATTACAGTGCAACCTCCAAGTCTATTTACCCTCAGGCACAAACTTCGATAGATTGTATTACATCTGTGTGTCCTTGGCCTTGGTCTGCATGCCATTAAATAAGGTACGGCCCTAACCTCCCATCCACAATCTATGGTCAACATTAAATATTTGTTAGGCGGTTTGTATAACAAAACGAGCCTTTGGCGCAATAGGTTAAGACGTTAGTACATTATATAGTGGGTTGCGGGGTCAAACCCCACCAACCACACTATATATAACATTTTTTTATAATATATGGTTGGTGTGGTTGGAATATATGCAACATATAGTTAACAACCCCCCGTGAAATATAATGCAGTGGTTTCATTGTATATCATATGACCAATTACCTTCGCAAACTATGTCACATAACAATTTTGTGTGTGTGTGTGTGTGCCCATATATAGTTAAGAACCAAGAAAATGGTGGAATGGTAAGTTTTTTGGTTGTGGTGTGGGAGACCTAGGTTCAATCCTCTAGGCTCCAACAAAATTTTAACAAACCCTACCCATTAATGGCCAATGGGAGGCTACCATGCGACAACCTCTCATTGGTCTATATATGCAACTTGTCAATCTTTGATCGGTCCATTTAACTTGTATTATTTTCCACATCACTTACACATTTAGCATACAATCATGCCACATGTCTATAACACACCCATGATGAGGCATACCAAAAATTTGCTTTTCTTAAAGGACATATTATCCATTTATGGTTTCTAATTTGGAAATTTGGGGAACCAGTCCGACCTCCTGGTCAAGGATCTATGATTATGAAGTCAAACGACTCTTTGATCCCCTGATGGTCTCACTCTGAAATTAAATGCAGACCCTCTCGACTTTCAGGTGTAGGTCTAATGGTACCCGCAACCTTCCTTTTCTTACCTACGAAATCTCAGAGTCTGGGCACTAGCTCCTTTTTCATTAGCCCCTTCCTTCATATGGCCCTGGGCTATGACCTCATGGAAAGCTGTGATTGCGAGCATGGGCAAGAGTGGTTTTAGGCCAACCCGCTTATCACCCTACAATTCACCTCCAGCTGCCACATATCACTTTGTTAAAATCATGGTATAAATTGTGGCCCACTCTCAAATTTTTAACATACGAGCAAGTTCTTGCCCCGCAATATAACTCAACCATTGATATCCAATTCCTTGGAAATACCTATCGATCAACGATTGTTGTCTATTCTTTACTTGCCTCTAGCCAACTTTCCAATCAACGAATACGATTGATTCCGACTTTCTGGCCTTTAGGATTTTCAACTCTCAAACTTTCACTCTTTCCTATATGACAATCTTTGGAAGTGGAAGATCTATCTCAATTCTCAACTCTCACCTTCCTCTAAAGGATTTTATCTGGAGTTCATAATCCACTGACATGTGTCTCCCCCTGGATCAACGACTGCGATCCCTTCGCATCTCCAGACTTTGGAATTCTCAAGTCTCAACTTGCCTCCTCCTAAACTCACGGTATCTGACGGCTCAGATTCACTTGGGTGATCCGATGCTTGAGGTTTACTTTGGACGATCTAACAGTTCAAATATGCTTCGGATGATCGAACGATTGAGATTTAATTCAACTTTCCGGCTCTCCAGACTTTGGGAGTCTCAAATATCAACTGAAAACTATTGAACAGATTTCTCTGGAGTCCACGATCTATCGCCATGTGTCCCTCTGGATCTGACAGTCCAGATTCACTTCAGGTCTTCAGGGTTCAGGAATCTCAACTCTCAATTGAAACCCCAATGAAATTTACCCAGAGCTCACAATCTATTGACAAGTGTCCCCTCGGAGATCGTAAATTGTCGGTTCTTTGGCGCTTCGGCCCTTCGGTGCTTCGGCGCTTCAGTGCTTCAGGGTTCAGGAGTTTCAACTCTCAATATGAAACTCTCGAGGTGATTTCCCCAAAGTTACTGATCTGCTGACATGTGTCTCCTGGTGATCAATGGCCAGGATCAACTTTGGGACTTCGATACCTTCGACAGTCCACCCTCCCATACACACAAATGGTAAGGCTCATGCACCTTACCTTAGATCCAATGACTATTTATCCTCGTGCTCAAATATGACGGCTCAGATATGATCTCCTCCTGCGCGCTCTTCTAATTGTCTAGACGTGGATCCCAATGGTCCATATCTTTCACAGTGATTGATCCAATGGTCATTATTGCTCCTCCTCCTCAGCTTACTAACTTGAAACAAGTTCACCTCTTGGACCTCATTTGCACTTCTGAAAAGCGCTAGTCTCTTCTGAGCTTGGTCCTTAGGGAATTTCATAATCCCACGTACTCCTTGCATTAATCTCCTCATGTCAGATTGACGGTCCATGACCTTCCTCGATCCAGTGGTCCAGATCACATCGCAACTTCAAGTTTCAGAAGTTTAATCGCACCAACACACAATTCTCCCATCACGCAAACTCCGCACTCACATATTCAACAGTCAATGTGGTGTTGGCAGCCAACTCATTTTTTTTTTATTACCATAAAAACACTGCCTACACCTTTTGTCTTCTAAATGACAAATCTTCGTCGCACTATGCTTCAAGACATTTGTTTCCTTTTTGCGACAATTGCAAATTTGATTTCGATTTGATTTTTCACAACTGAAAGTGTGAAAACACCTCTCTCGTTGTC
>ML811909.1:122031-143279 GCA_009831015.1 Picea engelmannii | reverse complement strand
GTAGTTTATAATTAGTTTAGTATAGTTAGTTTGTTTTATTAGTTTCTAGTTTCCTCTATTTTAGTTTGATTTCTTTTGTTTAGTTAGTTAGTTTGTTTTAATTTGTTTTATTAGTTTCTAGTTTCCTTAGTTTAGATCTCTTATCTCAATTCAACTTTTCTCTTTGGTTCCCTTAGGAGACCTTAGAGCGGCCAACGGAGCCGTTAAACTCGTCAGGGTGGTCCATACCAAACGGCTTGGGTTATTTAGACAACCCCGGACCGGTTCCACTCTCCCAGTTGACGGATGGACTGTTTCGCCCGTCAACATGTGGGTCCCGATAGATCCTTGGATCTACGGTCTAGATCACATCGTGAATTCGGGTTTTGGAGGATCCATCCCCTTCATGATGATTACCAACATTCATCGATCTTGCAAATACTAAAGGAGTCGAGGCATTAACGCCTCTGCTCCTCCTTCAAATCTAACGGTCGTGATAGGCCTCAGATCCTCCTGAACGGATCTCATCTGTTCATCTTCCAAACGAAATGATATTCCCTTTCGATACTTGATTCTTGCTATCCTTCCCGAGCTTCATTAGTTATGAAGGATTAAGAGCGTTGTGTTCTTTCTCCTGGGCTTAACACTTAGAAGGGTCTTCTTCACTACTCTTGTGCTCCTTCATCAAGTTTATAACTTAAGTGGTTCTCGGTCTCTGCTTTCCTCGCAAAGATCCTGTGCATATCTGCACTACCTCTTCTAAGATTAACAAAATATGTCCTCCAAGAGACTCAAAATGACGAGGAGGGTCGACCATCATACATGAAACTATGCCCACGGTTGATGAACTCACAGTTTGTGACTCTGGCTTAAGCCACCACAAGACGCAAGCATCTACGAGTATAAAAACACATCCAATTCATGCAATTTCCTACTTGCCTAATTACACAATTAAGAAGACACAAAAGAAGGAATACAGTATAAATCATTAAGAAAACATAACCATCCCTGCAACATTCATGGGATATCCAACCTTAACTCATAGTACGACTTAAATACACAAGATATGTGATTACTTATCTATTACAGGTGGTAGCCAACTAACTGACTGTGGGTGTTCATCCTTCCACCTGACCATAAGCTCATAGGAATTCATTCTTAGCACTTTGGCCACCCCTGTGCCAAGCCATGATATCACCAGGGACCGCTCGCGGTTCTCAAGGATTCTTTCTCTGTTTCAACTTCTGCTCGGGTTATGTTCTTCGCAACATTCAGATATTTCTTTCTCTGTCATGGACCTAGGTGAGGTTTATATGATGCTCACTCAACATCAATCTCGCGACCTTCTGTTCATAAACCATTGGGGAGATGCACGTGTTCTCCTCCCCGATTTTCTTATATCTTTTCCCCAGGATGGTTCTCGACCTATCATGTTCCTTATGTCATAAGGAAACTTGAGTCAGCTTGGTCTGTCATACCCAATGGTACTTTGGCCTAACATTCTATAGTTAGACCATGCTTCCATTTATAGGAGTGGTTGATAATTCAACCCCTTGTCTTTTCTTTATTAACTGGTTTCTCTCCTTGGAATCTGAAGGAGATTTATTATCCCCATCAAGGGAAATTTGGGGTTATTTTATATAATGAACCCTCTCTTATAGTTTTCACATTCTTTCCTCTAGTGATATCATGGCTAGTACTTTCAAGGCTTCACCCCCACAATAAGTTATTGGCAACTCAAACAATAATAAATTTACACTGTCCACATGCCTTAACATGGTAATCCTATTTTATGATTAATTACAAACTAGGGGAAACAAGGTGTTACAATTCCCTCCCCCTTAAAGGAACACCGTCCTCGGTGTTCTTTCACAAAAAAAAACACCTATCATGCCTTTCTCATTCAACTGTTTCAGAAATATTGATTCTTCTTCCTTGGTCAGGTCCTTTTTCATACCTTTAATATTGGTCACCTGCTTGCAATAATTCTTGGACAACAAGAACGTTAATCATAGTCTTATGCAAAAACATTGCATGATAATTTCTAGGAAATTTTCATAATCTTTGCACAATAATTATCTATGTAGTTTGTGGATTTGTAGTCAAATGGTTGTTTTGTTATCCAAGATTATTGTTTTTCCTTGACATATACATTGGGTGCATGATCCCAATCAATATTTTACAAGAATTGTTAAGGTCTTATCTTCCTTCCAGTCACTCACCCTCTAGTCCCAGGCTCAGGCATCCCCTTCTTTTCTATACAGTCCCTCGGGTGATCCATCTCACCTTGCCAAGGTTTTCTCGCACAGGAAGAACTACCCATTGTGTGCATGATCCCAATCAATAGTTTACAAGAAATATTAAGGTCTCCTCTTCCTTGCAGTTTCTCACCCTCCAGGCCCAGGCTCAGGCATCCCCTTCTCTACTATATAGTCCCTCGGGTGACCCATCTTTCCTTGCCAAGGTTTTCTCACACAGAACGAATTCCAGATACTCTATCGAGTCTTACAGTTGAGGCGTCCCTCATAATTTATTTGTCAAGGTGTCCCTCTGACTTGTGTTACCTCAACAAAACATATTCTAAGCAATCATGGCTTACCACGGGGTTCTCATGGCTCTATTCAAGGATACAAAGAAAAAGGATACATCATCCCTTACCTATGCATCATTTCAGCGTACCAAATTTTTCAAAATGTGATTCAGATATCAATTGACCTTAATGAATGTGCCAACATTCGTGGCCACATTCATATCCAATGCATATTTGCATTGATTTTAAGTTTCCCACACTTTACGACAAGTACTTTGTCATGGTGCATTGGAGCTTAGCCAATATTTTCACCATATGGTTTATTCATTCTCATTCATTGTTGCAGAAGGACTATGCTTCCGGCTACAGGATGATCACGATTCCCAAATCAATACACATGAAACTCAAAAGTTTCACATGAATGCCTTTAAGCATTCTTCCTCCATTAATAACCAGGGTGCCAACACTCATGACCACCCATATTAGTTTTCCTTCTGCACTTACATAATGTAAGCAAAACATTGGAAGGTCCTCTTTTCTTACCGAAAAATCCATTGTCTGCCATCTTATGCAACATGCATTCCCCCAATGCATTCCATGCAGTGTGCTATCTATGAGCACTTTTGTTTCCAATCGTTCCTTGATTGGTCCATGTATTCATGAAATATCAGTTCATGAATTCTTCCGAGGATTACAATCAGTCTTTACTATGGAAGGTTCACACCTCTATCATCCAGGTTCTCCTTACTCAATCATTCCCTATTTGGGTATCCAAGGCATACAACTACCTTTCAACATTTCATACATAACATTAAGACCGTAAAACATTTCAGAAGGGATTCTTACCCAATCCCTTGATACCTGTTATGTCTCTTAGCACCCCCTCTGATATTACCCCATCAGTGGTGCTCCATGGGGACTTTTAAATTTCCTTCAACAATCTTTCAACATGAACCTTCTCATAGTCATCCTCTGATTGAGGTTATTCATTATTGGAAACTGTCTTTCTCAATAGTTCCAATCTATTTCTTTCTACACATGACATACATCATAAACACATTAGTCGTCATGTAAATTAAAAATGAAAGTACCATAACATTCAAATTAATAAAACATTTCCAGACATGTCCTAGCATATCTGTATGCACTTCATCACATTATCCTTAATGTTTTCATGAGTGCAACACAACAATTCTCAATCGTTTCTACAGTAAAACAACCATCATCACTATGGTGTCAAAACATTTACTTTCATCAGCGTACTAGCTTTCTCATTCTAGAGAAAAACATAATACATAACAAGAAAACAATTGAGGGCTCTCCTCTTCTTCAAATTCTTTCTACATCACCTGGGAATTTTCATCCCATTTGAGTTATTTCTAAGGCCTCACTATCTTTCTCTGATTTTGCAGCTTACTCCCTGTTGGGATCTTCTAGCTCTTTTCCTTGAGTGTCCTTGGTTATGCCTCACCCTATACTTTTTGTAATACAACAACATGCTTTAATATAAAAATCTCTTTTTTTTTTGTTCATAATGGATCATGAACCTGTGCATCCTGCACATTACCATTCAGTTATCAGAATGGTCAATATTAATTTATTAGTCTTCTATTCATTACATGATGTTTTTCAAAGTGTAATCTATATATATATATATATATATAATCTTGTGGTTGACTACTTAATTCTCAGCAATCATTAAGGTTGAGACTTTGTCTTCCTAACAGAGTCTTCACACAGTTCCTCCATAGGGAACTCCTTCAGCATGCAACTTTCTTATTGCATATCCATCACTAATTTTGATGGACTCAGCCTTGAGTTGGCTTTAGTTTCTTACCAAATATCCCATAAGAAATATAAACATGCATCTTTGTCATGTACCCAAATTATGTATCCATACATACTCTGGTTTTGTTAACTTACATCTATGATGTACTTTAACCATGTTCATAATCCTAAACTTGCCTGTAGCGGTCATAGGTATGTTTCAAAGCCCACCTACATCTCTACTTTTAAGATCAGTCAACTTAGGATTGTTCACAATCCTTCTCATGTGATTCTTAAAGGCATAATCATTTGCCTCTTATTATGAAAACAAAGAACCTTTTCTCATTTACCCTTTTTATCTAATTATATTAGTATTTCCCGAGGAAAGGGAATACATTCCCCCTCAAGCTATTTTTTTGGAACATAACTTGCATGACTCTTTGGAATGGATTCAGCCATGCATCCATAGTACTCATTTATTTTGGACAAGAGAAATTCTTGCTTTATTTTTCACTCATCAAGGCAACCCTATTGTATTTATAACTCTTACATCATACATGTGCATCACTTGCATGCTCAATATCATTCATACCTAACTGGTATTAATATCAGGCTTCATATTAGGAAGCTCCACAATGCATTAACCCATGTACTCAAGCATGATTAAACACAGATAAGTATTCATCATGCTAGCTTATTGCTTGCACCTTTTCCATGTCCTTCACACACATGGACATATCAGACTTCTATATCCTTTTCCCAAGGATATTCCAATCATCCTTACGATCATGTATACACATTTGTGTATAAGTAGGCACATCTCTTGCACCTTTTTACCTCATGCATTCACTTGATTGTTTAATTTCATCATTATTGTCCTTTAGTTTGAGATTTCATTCACTTACAGGACTAATCTCACAGTCATATCTCATATTGATGTTGCCTTCTCTCAAGGCAATAACCAACCAGGGTCACTTTCCTCTTTATGCGAAAATGTCTAGAAAGAAAACCTTCTTGCCTCAGCATCCATAGAGTTTTACCCATCTCACTTTTCTCTAGTCATGAGGAGTTATATACTCCAATTTTAATATAAAGCAGTAATTATAACTACCAGGGATCCTACCTGATCCTATCATATTCCTTTAAGACCACAAAGGTATTAACCATTATATAATCCACCACCATCGGTGTCTGAAGTTCCAACTACCCATGCTTAGAAGAGGTGTTATGAACACCATTTCATCCATCCTTTGGGCTTCAGGTTCCCTTGACAAAACCCTGCCACCTTCAGCTATCCACATTCAAGTCTTATTATAAATGTTAATTAGCATATCCCTACTCCGATAAGAGTAGTTATCACTTTGACAAAGGGCTAACAAAATTCTTCTACCGAAATTCAATAAGAATTCCCAAAATCACAGGTTCAATATGTAGTTCTTCTCTGCAAGGAGTAAATGCAGATAAAAATACCTCCTTACGCGACTCATACATGAGCCCAAGCAGGCCAAGTGTTGTAACCATGCTCTGATACCAATTTGTAACACACCCACGATGGGGCATAAAACAATTTCTCTTTTCTTAAAGGACAGATTCTCCATTTATGGTTTCTAATTTGGAAAGTCGGGGAACAAGTCCGACCTCCCGATCAAGCATCTCTAATTTTGAAGTCAAACGACTCTTTGAGCCCCTGATGGTCTCTCTCTAAAATTAAATGCAAACCCTCTCGACTTCCAGGTCCAGGTGTAATGGTACCCACGACCTTCCCCTTCTCACCTATGAAATCTCAGAGTCTGGGAGCTAGCTCCTTTTTCATTAGCCCATTCCTTCATATGGCCCTGGGCTATCACCTCATGGAAAAATGTGATTGTGGGCATGGGAAAGAGTGGTTTTAGGTCAACCTGCTTTTCTCCCTGCAATTTACCTCCAACTGCCATGTATCACTTTGTTAAAACCATGGTATAAATTGTGGCCCGATCTCATATTTTTAACATTCGAGCAAGTTCTGGCCCCGCAATCTAACTCGACCGTTGATCTCGAATTCCTTGGTGATACCTATCGATCAACGGTTTGTGTTTATTATTTACCTGCCTGTGGCCAACTGTCCAATCAACGACTACGATTGATTCCGGCTTTTCGACCTTCAGGAGTTTCAACTCTCAAACTTTCGGGCTTTCCTGTATGACAATCTTTCAGAGTGGAAGATTTGTCGACACTTGTCCCTTCAAATATGTGGTCGGGATGTCCTCCGCAAATCCAGCCTTCAGGAATCTCAATTCTCAACTCTCTCCTTCCTCCAAAGGATTGTATCTGGATTTGATAATCCACTGACGCATGTCTCCCCCTGGATCAACAATTGTGATCCCTTCGCATCTTCAGACTTTAGAATTCTCAAGTCTGAACTTGCCTCCTCCTGAACTCATGGTATTTGATGGCTCAGATTCACTTGGATAATCCGACGCTTGAGGTTTACTTCGTACAATCTAATAGTTCAGATCTTCTTCGGATGATCAAACGATTGAGATTTACTTCAGATTTTCGGATCTCTAGACTTCGGGAGTCTCAAATCTCAACTGAAAACTCTTGAACAGATTTCTCTGGAGTCCATGATCTGTCGCTACATGTCCCTCTGGGTCTAGTGGTCCAGATTCACTTCGGGTCTTTGGGGTTTGGGAATATCAACTCTGAACTGAAAATCCAATGTAATTTACCCAGAGCTCACAATCTGTTGACAGGTGTCCCCTCACATATCGACAGCTCTCGGTTCTTTAGCGCTTCAACACTTCGGCGCTTCGAGCTTCGGGAGTTTCAACTCTCAATATGAAACTCTCGAAGTGATTTCCCCAAAGTTATTGATTTTCTAACACATGTCTCCTAGAGATCAATAGCCAGGATTAAATTCGGGACTTCGGGACCTTGGCCAATCCACCCTCTTGTACATGCAAACGTTAAATCTTGTGCACCTTACCTTAGATCCAACGACTATTGATCCTCACGCTCAGATCTGACGGCCCAGATATGATCTACTCCTGTGAGCTCTTCTAATTTTTTGGATGTGGATCCCAATGGTCTAGATCTTTCATAGTGCTCGATCCAATGGTCACTATTTCTCCTCCTCCCGAGCTTACGAACTTGAAATAAGTTCGCCTCTTGGACCTCATCTGTGCTTCTGAAAAGCGCTAGTCTCTTTTGATCTTGGTCCTTAGGGAATTTCAAACTCCCACATAAACCTTATGTTAATATATTCGCGTTGGATCAATGGTCCACGACCTTTCTTGATCCAATGGTCCATATCACATCGCAACTTCGAGTTTTATAATTTTAATCACACCAACGTGCGATTCTCCTGTCGCGCGAACTCCACACTCACAGATCTAATGGTCAAGGAGGGCCTCAATATATCCTTGTATCTATGGTCTAGATCACATCGCGACTTTGGGTTTTGGAGGATCCATCCCCTTCACGATGATTACCAACATTCGTCGATCTTGTGAAGACTGAAGGAGTCGAGGCGTTAATGCCTGTGCTCCTCCTTCAAATCTAATGGTCGTGATAGACCTCAGATCCTCCTGAGCAGATCTCATTTGTTCATCTTCCAAATGAAAGGATATTCCCTTTCGATAATTGAGTCTCTCTATCCTTCCTGATCTTCGTTAGTTATGAAGGATTAAGAGAGTTGTGCTCTTTCTCCTCGGCTTAACACTTATAAGGGTCTTCTGCACTACTCTTGCACTCCTTCATCAATTTTAGAACTTAAGTGGTTCTTGGTCTTTGCTTGCCTCACAGAGAGCCTGTGCATATCTGCACTACCTCTCCTAAGATTAACAGACTCTATCCTCCAAGAGACTCAAAACGACGAGGAGGATCGACCAACATACATGAAACTATGCCCATGGTCGATGAACTCACAGTTTGTGGCTCCGGCTTAAGCCACCACAAGACGCAAGCATCTACGAGTATAAAAACATGTCCAATTCATGCAATTTCCTACTTTCCTAATTACATAATTAAGCAGACACAAAATAAGGAATACAATATAAATCCTTAACCAAACATAACCATCCCTGCAACATTCATGGGATATCCAACCTTAACTCATAGTACCACTTAAATACACAAGATATGTGATTACTTATTTATTACAGGGGGTAGCTAACTAACTGACTGTGGGTGTTCATCCTTCCACCTAACCATAGGCTCAGAGGCATTCATTATTAGCACTTTGGCCACCCCCATGCCAAGCCATGATATCACCAGAGAACTCTCATGGTTCTCAAGGATTCTTTCTCTGTTTCAACTTCTGCTCAGGTTCTGTTCTCTACAACGTTCAGAGAATTCTTTCTTTGTCATGGCCTTGGGTGAGGCTTATCACATGCTCAGTCGACATCAAGCTCATGGCCTTCTGTTCATCATCCGTTGGGGAGATGCGCATGTTCTCCTTTCCAATTTTCTTATATCTTTTCCCCAGGATGGTTCTCGACCCATCATGTTCCTTCTGTTAGAAGGAAACTCGGGTCAGCTTGGTCTATCATATCCAGTGGTACTTTGTGTTGACATTCTATATTTAGACCATGCTTCCATTTATGGTAGTGGTTTATAATTCAACCCATGGTCTTTTCTTTATTAACTGGCTTCTCTCCTTGGAATTCGAAGGAGATTTGCTATCCCCATCAAGGGAAATTTGGGGTTATTTGATATAATGAACCCTCTCTTATAGTTTTCACACTTTCCTCTAGTGATATCATGGCTAGTACTTTCAAGGTTTCACCCCTATAGTTAGTTATTGGCAACTCAAACAATAATACATTTACACAGTCCACATGCCTTAGCATGGTAATCCTATTTTATGATCAATTGCAAAGTGGGGGAAATAGGGTGTTATAGTGTCACCCTTGCATTGGTGACACATGTCACCTTTGACCCTATTGGCTTTCATGTTTGCCTATTTTGACCCAAACTTTGACCATCCATAACGTTTTCATATGAACTTCGTTTTAGGTGATTTTTACGTCATTGGAAAGCTATCGCTGAGATCTACACATTCATGACATTTCTAAGAGCATCTGGGATGATTTAATTTTGAGAATTTATGAATCCTTCTGGACCTTGTGTTCCATATCCTCGTGGACCTCTGTGAGAGTTCCTGGATCCTCTTGGATCATTCCTCCCCATTGGAATCCTTTTGGATGACCAAAAGTTTTAATTACTCAAAAACTAAGTGAGGGTAAAGCTCCTTTACCCTTAATATGTCCATCCATTTTTCTTTACTTAGTTTTACCCCTTTAAGACCAACTCAAATCTATTCCACATCACCTCATTGTGAAGTCCTAATTCTTCTGTCAAGAATAACATCTTCCTATAGCTCGTCTAAATATTCTAGAGAAAAATCATCAACTATTGGAACCTGGATATTTTCAACCTCATCCATAATCATAAGAGGCTCATAAAGCTTCAAATTCTGAACATTTACCATTGAATACATTTTCATGTGGGCTGGTAGACCTAGAAGAAAGGCATCAGTACCAATCTTTTCCAAGATCTTGAAGGGACCATATCAGATTGGTCTTAGATTTTTACGTTCACCTTTCATTCTATATTTGTTGATATGTAACCATACTCAATCACCGACTTCGAACTGATGATGAATCCGATGTTTTTCATGTCTCACCTTATATTTAGCTTGGATTTTCTCCAATTGTTCCTGTACTTCTTGTTGTACTTGTTGAATATTTTGAATGAACCTTTCAATTTTATCCGTATCATCCTTTCTTACTTATCCAAAAGAAAAATCCATAGGTGATTTAGGAAAATAACCCAAACATACTTCAAAAGGAGTTTTCTAAGTAGAATAATGCATGTCATGATTATAGGCATGTGTACATAACAAAACTGCTCATCTCACAACTTAGGATTCTTTCTACAGTATCCTTGGAGTAGGTGTACCACTATTCTATTTACCACCTCTGTCTATCAATCTATCTACGGATGAAAAGTTGTGCTCTTATTTAGCTTAGTGTCCATGAGCTCCCATAAATGAGACCAAAACTTTACCAAAAATCGAGAATATCAATTTGATATAATAGATGTAGGCAACCCAAAATGAACCCAAACATTAGCAAAGAATATTTGTGTTGTCTGTTCAGTTGTGACCTGTTTCTTGCATGCAATTAGAATACACCTCTTACTGAATATATTCACAATGACATATAGATAATATGGCATTTTCTAGACATTGGAAAACCCCCTGCAAAATACATGGAAGTGGTGTATATAATCCCAAATTTTTGTTGCTAGGCTTACTTGTGGCACACATAACACACCATTTTATATAATTGGAAACTGTCTCATTCATTCGAGGCCAATACCAATATATCTGCAACTGTGCTACTATCTTGCCAACCCAAAAATGACCAGAAATGAGAGATGTATGAGCTTCGCTAGTTACATTTACTCTTTCATCTTTGGGTATACAAAGTTTTCCAAGATGATATAACAAATGTTCATGCATGTAATAATCTGACTATTGATTGCCACGAGTTAATACTTCATACACATCTTTAAAATATTCATCCTTAGCATATTGTTCAACATAACTTTCATGAGCTAAATGATTATACCTTAGTATTGTGGATGCATTGATCACTGGTCTTGAAAAAATATCCACAACCTTGTTATGAGTACCTTTCTTATACTTGATTACCAGATGAAATTGTTGTAAGAAACCCATCCAACTGAAATGTTGTGACTATTGTAGCTTGGTTTGTGACTACAAATATTGTAATCGTTGATGATTTGTATGGATTATTTTCTCCTTTACCATTAATTATTGCTTCCATTTCTTCATCCTTTGTACCAAGACACACAATTCCTTATCATATGTTGGATAGTTAATTACATCCTGAGTAAAATTATCAGAATGATAGCATATGGGTTTACCTCGTTGCATCAAGACTGCTCCCATGGAATATCCACTTGCATCGGTTTAAATTTCAAATGGTTGTTGTAGATATGACAGAGCCAAAATTGGTGCAATGCTTATCTTTTCCTTCAATGTGTCAAAGGATTTATGTTGCTTGCCTCCCCATTTAAAGACTTGTTTAACACTTGTTAATGCATGTAGAGGAGTTGCGATGAAAGAGAAATTAACAATGAATTTCCTCCAATATTGTACTACTCCTAAGAAGTTCTTGACTTTTGTGGAAATAGTTGGCTTGGGCCATTTCACAATGAATTCTACTTTTCTGATATCTATCTTTAACCGATCATTCCCTACAATATATCCCATTTTTTTCCGAAATACACTAGAGAAGTTTTTCCAAATTCACATTTAGACATTTCGATATACAAATTTTCCTTTTTCAATAGTTCAATGACTGTCTTGACATGTTTTATATGATCTTCCCATCTTTGAATAAAGATCAATATATCATCTAAGTAGATGATGAAAAAATCATTTATATAATGCTTGAACACATCATTCATTACCCTCATAAATGTTGTAGGTGCAATGTATAAACCAAATGGCATAACTAACCATTCAAATAACCCCTCCTTTGTCTGGAAAGCAGTTTTCCATATGTCACTTTCTGCAATTCTGATCTGATGGTAACCACTTCTCAAGTCCAACTTAGTGAAATACACAACATTCTTTAATTGATCCAATAATTCATCAATTATGGGAAAAGGATAACGGTTATTTACCATAATCTTGTTCAGGACTCAGAAGTCAATACACATCCTCCACATGTCGTCATTCTTCAGAACTAATACAATAGGAGATCCACACGGAGAGGATCTTGGTTTGATTATTCCTTTATCGAGTAACTCCTGAATCTACTTCTTTATCTCTGCATTCTTGATAACTGATGACTTATACATTACAATGTTAGGAAGAGGAGAAACCTGCTGCAAAAAAATTTCATGTTCAACCTCCCTCTTAGGAGGCAACCCTGTAGGTTCTTGAAATAACTCATCATAATTAGATATGATTTTGACCAACTCTTTTTTATGATCTGGATAAAAACCTGATAAAGAACCTGTTATATCCTCTTATTTTTGTTTCACTATCATGAGAAAAAAAGTTTCACTTGCGCTTACGAGTCTCTTCATTTTCCCTGAGCTCACTAAAGAAATATTAGTTTTGATTAGATGAGTTTTGACAATAAATTCAATCTCTTCCTTGGAAAGATTATATTTATTCTCTTCGTGGTAGAATATGGATTTCTTGTCAAATAAATATGGACTACCCAAGAAAATTCCACAAATGTCAAGAGGCACAACATATAACTTAACCTCATCAAAGAACTTAGTTGTAATTGCAAATATGATCTTACATTGTTTAATCACCTAGAACTTAGCATTTTCACATACCCATCCTAATGGATATGGATTTTTATGAGGTGTCGTATTCAAACCCAACTTCTTAAAAATTGCTTCAGATATAAAGTTAAATTGAGATCCACTGTCAAATAAAGTATCTACCTTTATATGTTTGACTATAACTCTAACATGGAAAAGCTCATTTCTTTTCTTTTGATCAATATCACTTTCCAATTTGGCAGATTGATCTGAAAAACTAGAATTGATAGTATATATACCTTTGATTCCTATTGTCATGATCTTAGATTCATCCTAGAATCTAATCCTAGATCTCGTCGAGATGATGCAACAATTTTTTTCTTCCCTTTATCCTGGAACTTCTTCGGTCGTAATTCTGGATGTAGTTTCCAACACTGTGATTCCTCATGTCCCTTTTTCTTATAGTGGGAACATGTAGGTCTTCCTTCAACTTGCTTTGTTGTAGCTGACATCTTACTCTTCCATTTTCCTTTCAGCTTCTTCTCAAACTGGTAAGGCTTCTTATCTTTGATCGCATGCATACCCTTACTATTCTCCATATGTGTAGCTTGTACAAACACTTTATCAATGTTAGTAGGGTTAAACATTAAAATAGTGTGAAGAATATATGAGTGCATGCCACCAATATACATTAGAAGAGTTTCATGGGTATACAAAATAATTCCTAAGGATAGTGACCTCTTTTTGAATTCTTTTGTATATGCTTGAATATTCCAACCTTTACCTTTCCTTAGATGCTTCCATTCTATAATTTTCATTTGAATATAAGCTAGTGGATAGAATTGTTTTCTTATAGCCTTAGAAAATGTATCCCAAGAGGAGATTACTTTACCCTTTTGAACAATATCAAATTAAATCTTACTCTCCCACCATATTAAAGTTGTGCCACTTAATTGAAGAGAATCTAGTTGTATTTTTGTAGTGTCATCCATGGTATTTTCAACCCTACAATATACCTCTATTTGCTTGATCCAGATGTCCAATTTCTCGACATTCAATTCTCCATCATAGGTCGGCAATTAGAACTTGATATCCAATTTTAATAAAGGCATATTATGATCAGACTTCTTAGAGGGATTATTTTTATGTGAACAATGTTTAATTCCCTCAAAAGAAGACGATAAAGAGGATGATGGTGAGGAGGGTTCTGAAGGACCACCTTCAATATCTCCTCCTTCCTCTTTGACTGGTTCAAATGTATCTAATGTGCCTTCCTCCTTGGCCTTTTCTCGACCCTCATACATTTCTTCCACCATGGATTTAATTAAATTAAAATCCTCGAAGAAATCATCTTCGAAGTCGTAAGGACCCAATTTTCTTGGCGAAGTCATTTCTCTTCAACGAGCAAAACTTTTTGAACCAATCTCAAGATTGTAATTAGCAAGTTTTCCTTCTCCTCGCTTGGATTTGGACCTTGTTAGAATTCACTGACAAACACTTGTCAAACCTTTCGCTGATACCAACTTGATCTGAAAAATACTTAGATAATTATTAATCTTTAAAACATAATAGCATCTACTTAATCTTCGAAATAAAAATGATCGTTGATTGTTTGCAATTTACATATGAAATATTGATCTCTCCAAATACACTTTAATGATAAACAATTTGCAAATAACTGAGCGGAAATAGAACAAAAATATTAAAATCACATACACAAGTTTGATAACAGAGTTCACCCAATTTGGGCTATGTCTCTGGTTCCTATTCTAATAGAGACCTCTTTATTCATGCTCAAATGCTTATGTTTTACAATGACCCTTTTTTGCGTTGCTCAAACTCAGAAACATAGTTTGTCATCGAATTTCATGTGAAATTTAGATAAAAATGAGTATAAAGCTCATAAAATTTTATGTCGGAACCTCGTGGCACACATTGCATTTCAACCTCCAAGTATTTTTACCCTTGGGAATGAACTTTGAGACATCGTACTGCATATCTGTGTCATTGGCCTTGGTCCGCGTACAATTAAATAAGGTGCGGCCCTAACCTCCCATCCACAATATATGGTCATCATTAAATATTTGTTAGGTTGTTTGTATAACAAAACGTGCCTTTGGCGCAATTGGTTAAGATGTTGGTACATTATATAGTGAGTTGCGGGGTCAAACCCCGTCGACCACACTATATATAACATTTTGTTATAATATATGGTTGGTGTGGTTGGAATATATGTGGCATATAGTTAAAAAAACCCTGCAGAATATAATGTGGTGCTTTCATTCTATATCATATGACCAATTCTAATGGGTCCAGGGCTAAGCCCTCGACCCTTTCCTCTGCAAACTATGCCACATAATAAATCTATATATATATATATATATATATATATATATATATATATATATACGTGCCCATATATAGTTAAGAACCAAGAAAATGGTGGAATGGTAAGTTTGTTGGTTGTGGTGCAGGAGACCCAACTTCGATCCTTCGAGCTCCAACAAAATTTAACAAACCTTGTTGGACAACTGAGAGGGGGGGTGAATCAGTTGTTACCGTGCTTAAACAATTATGCTTCTTTTAAAATCTTTACAAGGCACTCAATGATGATCACAATAATGCAAGGAAATAAACAATGGCACATTTAGCATCAGTCACATATATGAGAAACGCAGAGACAGATATTTCCTGAGGAAACCCATATAGGGTAAAAACCTCTTCTTCTTTATATGATAAGTATTATTTACATTATCATACATATGAGCACCAACTCATTGTGAAGCTACAACCTCTGTTTTTGCAAGCTACAACTTGCTGAGAGCATCAACTCTCTGTTTTCTCTAGCACCCACTAGAAGGAAGCACCAACTCCCTGGTTTCTCTAGCACCAACTAGAATGAAGCTACAACTCCCTGGTTTCTCTAGCACTAACTAGAACGAAGCTACAACTCCCTATGTTCAAGCACCCACTTGAACCTCTAAGGACACCAGTCCTCCCTAGCACCTCCCTACCACCCTGGATTATCAATATGTGTTACTGAAACTTATTACAGTGATATAATGTTTAACAACAGCTTATCAGTCTCATCATTGTTCTACAATATTTTCGTTGCTCTGTCTGCCTCACAGTCTTCCTGCACGCATCCCTTGCACTTTATGTTCTTCTATATTTTGTACTCTATGCACCATTCCTCTTCAATGCACCATTTGTCTTTTGTGCCTCCTAGCTGCTGCACTCCACCTTCTTCTTTGAACATGCATCACACCCAACAACAATGAAAACAATCTCTTCTTTGTTCCATATTCTTATACTCACTGTGCATCTTGTGCATGCTCTCTATCTCATGGTTCTGCATTCTCTGCATGTTGAGTGCTCTGCCTGTTCATCATGGAAACTCTTCAGCTTCTCTGGCGGTTTTCCCATGCATTCAGCATAACTGGATGTCATGCTAAGATTCCTCAGCCTCTCTGGTAGTTGAGACTCTTCGTCTTCTCTAGCATAGTCGAGCTTATACTTTCTGCTTCAGTTACAGACTTCAACGCTCATCCACTTTTCAGAACCTCTAAGAATCGTCTTCATTCACTGGAAGAAGCTTGGAGACCCTTTAGCTCCTCTGGTGATCACACAAAGGCTTCTTCGAATCCTTTGGCAGAGACCATCAGTGGTTTCTAGTGGTTAGACTGCGAGGAGCAACATTAGCCCTTCGATCGTGCCCAAAATCACCTACACCATTGAATTGACTTCATGTGATCTTGCGTTTATTTCGCCAATTCGCATTTCGGTATTTTAGGATCCCCGGGGTAAATATTTGTTACACTCCATGTCCTGATCCCCGAAACTCTAGAAAAAGGAGCTTTTCTATACTAGCTCCTTCCCCCACGGGACCATAGGCGGTGACCACCGGCTAGTTCGAAATTATATATCGCAATTTCACATTTCGGGATTTCGGCGTTTCTGTGGTGAAGTGTTCTTAACACCTCTAGTTCTAGTATCTGAAACTCCAAAATGGAGTTGGATCAATGGTTCATACTCCTGAGTTTCTCTTTTTATCGAATCGACATTTCACAACTTCGGGTTTCGCGATTTCGGGATTTTTCCCTTTCGAGTCATCGTGACTTCAACATTATCAAATTCATGATCACAAAATCTCTGAAGTGATCGGACGGTTCACATAACCTACTGAGATGGATGGTTGACGGGATTTCGGCATTTTTCCCTTCGAGTTTTTGAGACTCACAGTGGTCCCTTTCGGCATTTTGGAGATCGAGACGTCGTGATGGTAGAGTCTTTGCTTGCTATGTAAAACCCTGAAATAGAAAGTTCTGATGTGATGTAAACCTGCTGATGTCACATGTGGATTGACACGTGTCGAATAGCTGCCATGTGTCACACTGATTCGTGACTTACATATGCCTGAAATGTTGAATCAACTTGACACTTGTCATTGCCTAAATGTGCCACGTGTCCTTAGCTAACATGGTTTGTTGACGTGTCTGTTTTAGGATTTCACATTTCTACACTTCGGGACTCCTTATGATGAGAGTCTATGACTTTTCCATCTCCCGGTAATCGAAATCCTGATATGATGTGCCTGCTTCTGGAATTTCAGCGTTTCACTTTTTAGCACTTCGGGACTCCTGATGTTGAGAGTCCGTGACATCTCTATCTCCCGGTAGCCGAAATCTCGGTATTCAAAACTTTGAGTGATGTGCCTGTTTCACGATTTTGGGGTTTCGCATTTCGACACTTTGGGATTCTTGATGTCAGAGGGTCCTTGTCGCTCCATCTCTCAGTAACCAAAATCCCAGTATTCAACATTCTGAGTGATGCGCCTTGTTTTTCGGGTTTTCACATTTCGCGACTTCGGGACTCCTTTAGTGGGAGTTCTTGACATCTCCAACTCCCGGTATCTGAAATCCCGGTATTCGAAAACTCCAAAACTTCGAAATGAAGTTTGAACAAAACTTCGATCTTTTTATTCGATCATCGTTGCGTTGCTGGTCTTCCTTGCCTACTTGTTTACCATCAAATGAACAAGCATACCTTCGCATACTCCCATCTTGTCAAGCCAGTGCTGCATCGTCTTCCCAAAAGACTTATGGTGCCCGCCTGGCACATCCTTCCTGTACTCAAGTCATTATCACTGTTGTACTTGCCATCAATGACAAGCATATATTGTTTGTAAAACATGTCAACAATCTCCCCCTTTGGCATTAATGGCAACAAAGGCACCCCTGATCTTTTCTCCCCCTTTGACATCAATGTCAAAGAAAACACGCTCCCCCTGAGCTATTGCATTAATTTTAGGAGGTATCAGATATGCAACCAATACAGGACTCCCCCTAATAGGATGGACTCTCTTAGATGTGAGACGAGATGACACCCAACTTCTTTCTGAGATATTCAAAAGGTGTCTTGGCTAGGGGTTTAGTAAGGATGTCCACAATTTTTTCTGTAGTGGGAATGTAATGGACCTGAATAATCTAATTGGTGACCTGCTCTCTCAGAAAATGATATTTTATGGGAATATGCTTGGTCTTGGAGTGGAATACAGGATTTTTAGACACACTGATGACACTAGTGTTATCACGATGAATTGGGATCGGTGCAGTGTATTTTACCTCCAAGTCTACAAGTGTCTGAATCATCCATAATACCTGAGTGAAACAGGTAGCAACAGCAATGTACTCTACCTCTGTGGTTGATAAAGAAATGGAACCTTGCTTTTTACTAAGCCATGCTACTAAAGAATCACCCAGGAAGAATGCTCCTCCACTGGTGCTTTTTCTCTCATCAACACAGTTTGCCCAATCTGCATCTGAATAAGCGATTAATTGAAAATTCTGATTTCTGGGATACCACGGACCATAAGTCATTGTTTCTTTTAAATACCTAAATATCCTTTTGACAGTGTGCAAATGACTCTGTTTAGGTGCAGCCTGATATCTTCCTACCATTCCTACAACATGCATTATGTCTGGGTAAGACGTTGTGATGTACAACAGGCTGCCAATCATTGATCTATATGAGCTTTGATCAACATCAGATGAGTCATCATCCTTGCTTAATTTACATCTAGTAACCATAGGTGTACCCACAGGTTTAGAATCTTCCATTTGAAACCTTTTCAGCATTTCTCTTAGATATTTTTCTTGAGAAATGAACATCCCTTCGGACCTCTGAGTAATTTGAATACCAAGAAAAAATGGCAGTTCTCCTATCATAGACATTTCAAACTCAGACTCCATGGCATAAGCAAACCATTATACCAATTAATCCTTATTACATCCAAAGATGATGTCATCTACATAGACCAATACGATGAGAAAATTATTATCCTCTGTTTTAATATACATATTGTTGTCAGATGTTCCTCTTTTGAACCCTTTGTCTTTGAGATACGTATCCAGTCTATGATACTAGGCTCGAGGGGCTTATTTTAACCCATATAAAGCTTTCTTCATCTTGCATACTAAGTCAGGGTTATCAAACAGTTTGAAACCCTCTGGTTGTTCCATATAGACTTCTTCACTTAAATCTCCATTTAGAAAATCTGACTTGACATCCATTTGATAGACTTTAAACCTTTTGTGACAAGCACAGGCAAGAAACATTTTGATAGCTTCTAATCTTGCTACAGGCGCATATGTTTCATCATAATCCAGTCCTTCCATCTGAGCATATCCTTTACAGACTAGCCTTGCTTTGTTCCTAACAACTTGTCCTTGCTCATTCAATTTATTCTTAAAGATCCATTTGGAGCCAATGATGTTTTTACCTTCAGGTCTATGAACCATCTCCCATGTATTGTTTTTCTCAATCTGATCAAGTTCATCATTCATTACTTTAACCTAGTGGTCATCTTTGTTGGCTTCATTGAAATTCTTGGGTTCCAGCATGGATATGAAAGCTATATGAGATTGTTCGGTGGTTTTGATTAGCTTTCTCCTGGTTTGTACACCTTTGTATTTTTCTCCAATTATCTGACTTTCAGGATGATTCTTTTGAATGATTATGGAGGAGGAATTTGAAGTTGACTGTTGATTTGAGTCTGTGTCTTCATCTGATTCAGAGTCTTCATTTTCTAATTCTTGGACCTATTCATCTTCAGCTTTAGCTGTGTCTTCTGTAGAAGACTCATTCCTGTACATCTCTCTTGTTGGGATTCCTTCATCAATTTTTACATCAATACAGTCAACCATTTTATGCAGCCTCTTATTATAGCATATGAATCATTTACTGTTTGTAGCATACCCCAAGAAGATACCTTGATCAACCCTGTCATCATATTTTCCAAGGTTCTCATCATTATTCTTTATGTAGCATTTACTCCCAAAGACTTTGAAGTGTTTAATTGAAGTAGGTCTCCCAAACCACAGTTCATAAGGTGTCTTGTCACTTTGTGGTCTAAGGTGAGCTTTGTTAAGAACATGAACTGATGTGTGTATTGCTTCTACCCAGTAGGTTTGGCCAATGTTCTTCTCATTCATCATTGACCTGGCCATTTTCTGCACTGTTCTGTTTTTCCTCTCAACAACTCCATTTTGTTGTGGAGTTCTTGGGATTGTGTATTCTCTCTTGATCCCATGCTCATCGAAGAATTCCTTGAAGTCTCTTGACATAAACTCTCCTCCCCAGTCTGATCTTACTGCCTTTAATCTCTTGCCTGTTTGAGTCTCAATTAAAGCCTTAAATATTTTAAACTTCTCAAATGCTTCAGCCTTTTCCTTGAGAAAGGCAACCCAGGTAAGTCTGGAGTAATCATCGATAATCATCATGAAGTAGTTTTCTTTCCCTATGCCTTCCTGTCTTGATGGTCAACATAAATCCATATGAACTAGTTGGAGTGGTTTCTCTATTGAAGTAAAGCTCTTGGACTTAAATTGTGTCTTGTTTTGCTTCCCTACTTGACAAGGTTTACACATTGAATCTTGGGGCTTTGATATTCTCGGAAGATATTTTACTACCTCGAGGTTTTTGAGTTTGATTAAGTGGTCAAAGTTTAGATGTCCAAGTCTCCTATGCCATAACCATCTTTCATCATGTTTTCTTAGATGACATTCTTCTCTATTTTCTTTCAGCACATATACATTATTTTCTGTCCTTATGCCTTTGGCCACCACTTGTCCTGAGTTTACAGACTTTATCTTGCAGTCCTTGGACGTGACCAACACTTCGCATCCTCTGTCACACATTTGAATTACACTGAGCAGATTATGTTTCAGTCCATCCACAAGTAGAACATCTTGGGCTTTTCCTTTTCCATTACTTAAGCTCACCATCCATTTTCCCTTTATTTTCCCTGGAGCATCAATTCCAAAGGTTACGTTTCCTGATTTTCTTTCACTTAGAGATAGAAACTTGCCTTTCTCTCTCGTCATGTGTTTGGAGCATCCACTATCTATATACCAAGGGTTCATTTTTCTTTGAGCGGACAATACTTATCCACACTTGTCACTTTCCTTCTTCCAAAACTTGACATTTTCAGCAGGGGATTTCGAATCTGGTTCATAGTTCCTTAACCGACAGTTAATAGATTTATGTCCAAAGTTATGACAGGTGTAGCATTCAATCTCATTATTCAATAGGTCAAACTTATTGTTGCAGTGTTGTCTACTTATTGACTGTTGATTATTTCTTGGCCTCCTTAGTTGTATGTGTCTAGACTTAATTT
>ML811909.1:102715-116050 GCA_009831015.1 Picea engelmannii | reverse complement strand
GCTCAGAATCCTCATTCTTGTCTACCTTAAATGATGCTTCTCTAGAGGTGGGTTTATCTTTAACTATTCTCATTTCATATGTAGTCAATGTTCCTAGAAGTTGATCAAACTCCAAGGTTTTTAGATCATTTAGTTCTTCTATAGCAGAGACCTTTGGATTGAACCTATCTGGGAGAGATATCAAGATTTTCTGAACTAAAGAAGGTTCCTCAATTGTTTCACCAAGTGCTTTCATTTCATTTACCATTTCTTCTACTCTCGGAAAGTATTTTCCAACAGTTTCATCTTCCTTCATCTTCAGCTATTCAAACTGCATTCTATAGTTTTCAAGCTTGGCATCCTTTACCTTCTCATTACCCTCATAACTGTTAATGATTTTGTCCCACATTTCTTTGGCAGTTCCTAGATGCATAACTTTTACGAATTCTTCTTTTGCAAGCCCACTCAAGATAGCATTCATAGCCTTAGCATTGAAGCTAAATTCTAGTTTTTCATCCTTATTAGCTAGTACAACTGGCTTTACATAACCAGTATCTACCACATCCCAAACATTTGCACCTAAAGCCATTATGTAGGTTCTCATTCTAACTTTCCAAAAGGCAAAGTTTGTTCCATTGAACAGGGGGGGCTTGTTGGTTGAATTTACTTCATGGCTTGACATGTTTAAGCTCTAAGATCTACCTTTAGATAAAAGGGGCCTGCTCTGATACCAATTGTTGGACAACTAAGAGGGGGGGTGAATCAGTTGTTACCATGCTTAAAAAAGTATGCTTCTTTTAAAATATTTACAAGGCACTCAATGATGATCACAATAATGCAGGGAAATAAACAATGGCACATTCAACATCAGTCACATATATGAGAAACATAGAGACAGATATTTCCCGAGGAAACCCATACAGGGTAAAAACCTCTTCTTCTTTATATCATAAGTATTATTTACATTCTTTACATTATCATACATATGAGCACCAACTCATTGTGAGGCTACAACCTCTGTTTTTGCAAGCTGCAACTTGTTGAGAGCACCAACTCTCTGTTTTCTCTAGCACCCACTAGAAGGAAGCACCAACTCCCTTGTTTCTCTAGCACCAACTAGAACGAAGCTGCAACTCCCTGGTTTCTCTAGCACCAACTAGAATGAAGCTACAACTCCATGTGTTCAAGCACCCACTTGAACCTCTAAGGATACCAGCCTCCCTAGAACCTCCCTACCACCCTAGATTATCAATATGTGTTACTGAAACTTATTACAGTGATATAATGTTTAACAACAGCTTACCAGTCTCATCACCGTTCCGCAAGATTTTCGTTGCTCTGTCTTCCTCACAGTCTTCCTGCACACATCCCTTGCATTTTTTGTTCTTCTATCTTTTGTACGCTATGCGCCATTCCTCTTCAATGCACCATTTGTCTTCTGTGCCTCCCAGTTGTTGCACTCCACCTTCTTCTTTGCACATGCATCACACCCAGTAGCAATGGCAACAATCTCTTCTTTATTCCATATTCTTATACTCATTGTGCATCTTGTGCATGCTCTTTGTCTCATGGTTCTACATCCTCTGCATGTCGATTCCTCTGCCTATTCATCATGGAAACTCTTTAGCTTCTCTGGTAGTTTTCCCATGCGTTCAACATCACTGGATGTCATGCTGAGATTCCTCGGCCTCTCTGGCAGTTGAGACTCTTTGTCTTCTCTGGCATAGTCAAGCTTATACTTTCTGCTTCAGTTACAGACTTCAACGCTCATCCACTTGTCAGTCCCTCTAAGAATCGTCTTCATTCAATGGAAGAATCTTGGAGACCCTTCAGCTCCTCTGGCGATCACACAAAGGTTTCCTCGAATCCTCTGGCAGAGATCATCAGTGGTTTCTAGCAGTTAGACTACGAGGAGCAACATTAGCCCTCCGATCCTACCCAAAATCACCTGCACCATTGGATTGACTTCATGTGATCTTGCGTTTATTTTGCCAATTTGCATTTCGGTATTTCAGGATCCCTAGGGTAAATATTTGTTACACTCCATTTCCTAATCCCCGAAACTCCAGAAAAAAGGAGCTTGTCTATACTAGCTCCTTCCCCCACGGGACCACAGGCAGTGACCATCGACTAGTTCGAAACTATATATCGCAATTTCGCATTTTGGGATTTCGGCGTTTCTGTGGTGAAGTGTTCTTAACACCTCCAAGTTCCGGTATCCAAAACTCTGAAATGGAGTTGGATCAATGGTTCATAGTCCCGAGTTTCTCTTTTCGATGAATCGACATTTCGCGACTTTGGGTTTCACAATTTCGGGATTTTTCCCTTTCGAGTCATCATGACTTCAACATTATCAAATTCATGATCAAAAAATCTCTGAAGTGATCGGATGGTTCACATAACCTACTGAGATGGACGGTTGATGAGATTTCGATGTTTTTCCCTTCGAGTTTTCGAGAATCACAGTGGTCCCTTTCAACATTTTGGAGTTCAAGACATCGTGATGGTAGAGTCTTTGCTTGCTATGTAAAACCCCGAAATAGAAAGTTCCGATGTGATGTAAACATGCCTACATCACACGTGGATTGACACGTGTCAAATAGCTACCACGTGTCACTATGATTTGTGACTTACATATGCCTGAAATGTTGAATCAACTTGACACTTGTCATTGCCTGAATGTGCCACGTGTCCTTAGCTGACGTGTCTATTTCAGGATTTCGCATTTCAACACTTCGGGACTCCTTATGATGAGAGTCTATGACTTTTCCATCTCCCGATAACCGAAATCCCGATATGATGTGCCTGCTTCTGGAATTTCGGCGTTTCACTTTTTGGCACTTTGGGAGTCTTGATGTTGAGAGTCGGTGACATCTTTATCTCCCGGTAGCCGAAATCCCGGTATTCAAAACTTTGAGTGATGCGTCTGTTTCACTATTTCGGGGTTTTTCATTTCGGCACTTTGGGATTCCTGATGTCAAAGGGTCCTTATCGCTCCATCTCTCGGTAACCGAAATCTTGGTATTCAACATTCTGAGTGATGCGCCTTGTTTTTTGGGTTTTTTCATTTCGCGACTTCGGGACTCCTATAGTGGGAGTTCTTGACATCTTCAACTCCGGGTATCCGAAATCCCGGTAGTTGAAAACTCCGAAATTCCAAAATGAAGTTTGACCAAAACTTTGATCTTGCTATTTGATCATCGTTGTGCTGCTGGTCTTCCTTGATTGCTTGCTTGCCATCAAATGAACAAGAATACCTTCGCATACTCTCATCTTGTCAAACCAGTGCTGCATCGTCTTCCCAAAAGACTTCTGGTGCCCGCCTGGCACATCCTTCTTGTACTCAAGTCTTTATCATTGTTGTACTTTCCATCAATGATAAGCATATATTGTCTGTAAAACATGCCAACAAACCTTACCCATTAATGGCCAATGGGAGATTGCCACATGGAAGCCTCTCATTGGTCTATATCTGCCACTTGTCAATCTACGATTGGTCCACTTAACCTATATTATTTTCCACATCTATTGCTCAATCAATGTATGGTTGTGCCACTTGTCACCCTTGCAGTGGTAACATGTGCCACCTTTGACCCCATTGACTTTGATTTTTGCCTAGTTTGACTCAAACTTTAACCATCAATATTTTTTTCATACAAACTCTGTTTGAGGCAATTTTTGCACTATTGGAAAGATATCGGTGATCTCTATGCATTAATGAAGTCTTCGAGAGAATTTTGGATGATTGAATTTTTAGCATTTCTGGATCATTTTGGACCTCTGTGAGCGTTCTGGATCCTCCTAAACCTCTATGAGCATTCCTGGATCCTCTTGAATCATTGCTTCCTTTCCTTGAGAATGCATCAATAGTGGAGAAGAGAAATATCTATGAATACTAGTCCCTTATTTGGTCGAGCTTTTAGGAGGATCACTAGCTAAATATAGTTAGTGGCCTACCAGAACCCACTACAACTGGAAATTTAGAGGTCAATACTTTCATGGCTTGGGGTTCTATTTTCCCCAATGCTTTTGTTCTTCCTTGCCACGTAAGTCCAACTATCTTCAATTGCATTCATTGTAGGGAAGGTTTATAATTTGGGGTGGTATATGTGGTTTAGGTTGTTGTAGGATTGGCCCGAGATATCAATGGACAAATATAGAGATAATGATTTGGGATTTGACAAAGAGAACACGTGCTATAAAGATTGATAGAGTGGACCTTAATGTAGAACCCTATCCCTTAATTGAATGAGCATGAATACCCTAAGGTCCTTTCAAAGGTTCATCTTAACACAAACTCAACATTGGGTTGAAGAACCATTCATGTTCTACCATTCAACCTTTTCTCATATTTGTCCTTCTCCTTCTTTCTAGTTCTACCACTCAACCTTTTCTCGTATTATTCCACATCTACATTGTTACCAAAGAATCCTAGTGTACACTGAGAGACAATGCAATGTACCATTAATTCACCCAGAGAGGATAATATGGGGTACCTCCCTAGGTACCCAAGGGGATAATGAACGTAATGTGTCTATAATAATGGAATAGGCCCACTATGTAATTGAAAGGAAATAATATAATAATAAGGTATAGTTGGCATAATACCCATAGGAATACTCATTAGAAAGTATTGAAATACACATGAGTATCATTGTATTGGATGTGTGTTAGATTGTATTGTCTTGTAGAAAACATGGCTTGTGGTGTGATTCCTTCTACAAGGAGTAATTGATGGTGTTACCCTACCTTAAGGGTTATTCTCTCTATATTTTTGTTTTGTTCACGGTGAAGCTTTTGGTATCTTGGATGTTTAAGGGTTTATTTTTGAAGTTTTGTGGTGGATTCTCTTTTATATATTTGAATTTTTACTACAAGTGGTATCTGAGCTCTTTCTTGGGCATGAAGTGGGATAATTTTTGGGCACAAAGTGAGATTTTTTTCTTTGTTTTGCCATTTTTTTATGGAAAAAAGAGGATGATATTGTTCAGGTCGATTTCTAAAAAAATTTGTGCAAAATTTGGAGAATATAGTTTGATATCTGAATTCCTCTAAAAAAAATCCCCAATTTCAAAAAGAAATTGTCCAAATCAGAGTTTGGGAAGTGGAGATATTGTCGATTTAAAATCGACCTTTTTTAGGGTTTTTTCGGTGATGACCGCGAATTTCACAGATTGGATATATTTTGATAGAGTGCACAGATTTTAGTCAAACTAGTGCTAGTATATCCAAAGAAGTTGAGGCATGTCTTTATTGGGGCGATATTAGCCAAATTGAAAAGTACAACAAAAATTATGATCATTTTACATTTTTTACCTCAAACCCTAACTACATAAAGGAGCTCCATTGAAAAGTAAGTGATTTTCTTTAAAACCCTTGTCCTATATTCAAAGATTTGGTTTATAGGTAAATATGATGGTATTATCATTTAAGAATACATAAAATGATTGAATTCATTATGGGGAAAGACATGGGAAATTTCAATGAGTCTTAATTTAAAAGACGATGCAAACATATGGTGTAATTTTCTTAACTATGACAAGACAAAGGAACTTTCAAGTGAAAATTATGAGAAAGTATTTTTAAATAGGTGATATCATGTTGTGAATAAAGATAGGAAGAGCACTAGGGATTTATTTTCATATGATAAATTCATATTATAGGTTCATGGATGTATTCAACAAGAGAAGGTCATTGTTTCTATTAACCCTAGTTGCAAGCATAATCTCATAAATGTTAATTTGGCTAAAATATTTCAAGTTTCCACAAAGAATATTCAAAGCACACAGGTTGAGAGTGAAATGCTCAAATTTTCAAAGATTTGAATATTACCATGGATAAATATGTCTTGCATTCAGATTTTTATGTTATAAATATGGATGATGTGGATGTTGTTTTGGGATGTCCTTGGATGGACTCAGTTGGTATAGTTAATATTAATGTGCAAAAGAAGCTTTTGAAGTTATGGTACAAGAAAAATAAAATCACATTGGAGGATGCTTATCTTATTAAACAGGGAGGGCCCAAGGAGTCACATGAAGAAGTATGTGTAGGGGAACTAATTGCAGTGCCTAAAAACACATCAGATGAAGAGGTCGACATTGAATAAGAGACTACAAAAGAATTTGAAGAAAAACACTAGGAAGGACATAAAAAGGAGAAAAAGGAAACTAAGGAACCGCATGTTGAAGAGTCAAAGAAAGAATAAACGATAGTTGAGGCTAATGTATATTACCACTTGCACCACACAAATAAACAACATTCATCAAGGCAAGGGCATAAGCATCAACAAACTTACTATGGATCGACATGGAACCAGAGAGGAAATCGGTTTGAAGTTACATGGAGGACTAAAATAAATACATGGAGATATTAGAGTAGCATGAAAAACAAATGGACCCCAAGAAGAAACTGAAATCAAGATCAAGGAAAGGCCATAGTTGGACCCCATCTCCACATTTCACTAGGATGGATGGATGCTTGTGCATGATACCAGTTGATGACATTGCTTAGCAGGTCACATTATATGGATTATTCCCATGCTTCTAGGATGAAACATACCAAAGGGGACATAATGTAATGAACATAGGGATGAACCTAAGGGGATAATGAATGTAATGTGGCCACAATAATGGAATAGGATCATTGTGTAGTTAAAATGAAAGAATATAATAATAAGATGTAGTTGGCATAAGACCCCTTGGAATACTCGTGAGAAAATAGAAATACACATGAGTATCATTGTATTGGATGTGTGTTGAATTGTATTGTCTTGTAGAACATGGCTTGTGGAGTGATTCCTTTCAGAATGAGTAATTGATGGTGTTATCCTACCTTAAGGGTTTTTATCTCTATATTCTTGTGTTGTTCATGGTGAAGTTTTTGGTGTCTTGGATGTTCAAGGGTTTATTTTTGAAGTTTTATGGTGGATTATATCTTATATCTTTGAATTTTGACTACAACCAAGACCACCTAAGTGATCAAAAGACTTTGTATTAGGGAGACATATGGCATCCCTTTGATACTCTTTGTGTGGCAAACTTCCTTTACCACTTGAGATCATAATTATTGTATGTAAGATATCCCACCCGAGGGATTGAATTGATATTATATCCATTGTTGTTACATGATAGGGCATCCCTAATCCTTGTTGATCAGGATTTTATGGGATGGTGTAATGAAGGGGAGGTGCAACTAATACAATTTCCTACGAAGAAACTCTTTCCATTCCCCCTCTTACACCATCAAGGGGTTCCTCAAGGTATTATAGTTGGAAATTTTGTATGTCATAACTTGGTTGGATAACAAATCCTCTATCCTATTCATAGATAATAGTAATTGGATGAATCAATATTCATCAAGGCAACATAATGCTTGTTTGATATAGTTAACTTTTCATGTCATATCCCACTAGGGATTGTAGATTTCACTATTTGTGTGATCTATGAAAATCTCACGTGACCCCTTTGAAGATGATTCATTTGATCCCAAGTTTGAGGGAGTTTGTTATTTCCATTCTTAGAGCTTAAAACTTCACATTATTATTTGGTTTATCGTATATTAGCTTAAAGTTATTGATTTACTTATATGCATCATCAATGGTCATGTTATGTGTTGTTATTATGATGTGATAGTTACATGATATTTTTGAATTTATGGATATGATGTAATGATTAGTGTTCTTATGTTACACATATGCATATATCATTGTGACTAACACATGCATGATCCATTGCGACATTAATGGTCTATAATTGTGTATGTGCATAATGATAAAAAAATATACATGTGTTGGGAAAGTTATATTCATTATTATTTTATGATAGATGCTATGTTTTGATCATGAAATAATGATGTAATGCATGTGATGACATGCTTTGATTGCATTCATTTTATGTTGTATATATTGGCCACAAGATGACGATGAGTTGATAGCATGTGGTATATGTTAGTTACATTTTGGTTGTGGGGTGGTGATGATTGGATACATGTTATAACTAATATCTTGTTATTATGATAAGAGTGTGAGCTTGACAAGATAGTCACTCCATGGGCATGGAGCATCGGTTCAATGAAAGATCTTGTGGGATCCCATACCTAGGAAATAAGATCTCCTTATAAGAAAAATATTATGCCTTGGGGACAACTTAATCACTAATTCTATACCAACATCTCATTAACCTACACAAAATTGAGTGGATTATCTATATCCATATATTTGAGAAAATAGGAAGTTGAGTAATAGAGAGGCATGTATGAACAAGTAACAAGGAGGGGGACAAGTGGTGAGTAACTAATGGGGGTGGTAGGGCACAAAGACACTTGATAAATAAGTAATTGAGATGGGGAGCACTAGTGAATGAGTAATCAGGACGAGTATAATTGATTACACCAAATATCATGATCATTTATAAACGATAATAAACTAGGAGGGAGACCATTGGTGAAGTAGTAAACCAAGAGGGGCACAATTGGTGATGATGTAAAATGGAAGTGAATAATGGAAACAAACGACCTAGATGAAAAGTAACTGGAAGTTCAACTATAGATGGTGTGAACACATTCATGGTTTTTTGTGTTGATTAATAGAAATTTTGTGAATCATAATGCAAGAGAATGTTAACTTTAAGGATAAGTATGCTTGCATGCTAGTATAGGTTTGGAATTTCTCGTGATAGCTACAAAAGTAGAGTGTTATAGGGAGGATGACCCAGGTCAACAAAGGCTATTGGTTATGTTTGTATTATTTAGTTTTATCCAATTGAATGCTCGATCTTGAGGATACACATACGGTCTCCAGACACTCCATGGTATGATTCTAGGAAATTCGGTCCTTTGAGATTGTTGAGAAAGAGTCATCAAAAAAATGATCTTTGACCAATTTCCTAGCCTTTAGTTCGGGAAGATGAATTCCTTAAATAACACCCAAATTCAGCTTAGATCTTAATAAATAGCTAAGAATTTTAACCGCCAACATGTAGAGGATTGGTATTAAGGGGCACCCTTGTGAAATAAATTTGAAAATCCCAACCTCCTTGGAAGATCATGTGTTAATGGTAAGAGGCGTCCATAAATAGTGTTTCAATGTATTAATAAAGGATGTGCCAAATCTTAGAGCATGAATAATTTCCAAAATGAAGGGTCACTCTACTCAACCGTAGGTTGTCAAGGTTTCAAGGTTGAATGACTTGTTCCTTCCATGCCTTCACAAACTATGATAACATGGCCTAACATATATCTCCAATTGGTTGTGCTAAGTAGAATTTTATAGGTTGTGTTAAGTAGAGTGATGGGTATTCAATTGGTTATAATCTTTGATCCCCCCCTCCTCAATAATAAATTTGATAAGATATCAATTAATGTATGGACCTAAATATTGTTGGCTAAGTGATTCATGATATACATTCAACAAATCAGACATGACAAACTCATAATTATCCTTGTAAAATTTATAGGGGAACCCATTAAGGCCAGGGGCCTAGTCATCATCCATCTCATGTAGGGATGTAGATAGCTAAGTCATATGCTCTTCTAAACTCTTTGGTAATCTTACATAGAAATAAGTCAATCCATTTTTGGGTGGCTTCTTGTCTCTCAACATATTGGATTTCAGTTTGAAACACTATTCTACAATGACCTGAAAATTCTCTTTCAATTTATTCTCAGTTGAAGGTTCAATAGAGGGAGGCTTCTAGGGCTGAAATATTCTCACTATCTTCCTTAGAAACCAGAGCCTTGAAGAAATATTTTTTTTATATTGGTCCCCATTTTTTAGCCAATGCAACTGTGCTCATGGATGAGCTCCTTTTGTAATGTATTTTATGTTAGGGTCATTTAAACCCCAAACATCCCATGAGGCCACTTCCATTAAAATACATCAGCATATCACATCTCTACCTCAATATTCTTGAGGTCTTGGAGAGAATGGAAGGAATTAATTGTAGGGGATGAGTTCAAATAGTAATCATTAGGAATCTCTCCCCATGGTTTCTTCAAATGTCCCTCAACACTAATAATCACTTCACTCTCATGTGGGTGGGGTGGTTGAGAGTGTTCTCTTCATCCACCACCTCCTTGATTCATGGAACTAAAAGGATCTTCATGGGTTATCTTCATCAAGGAATAACTAGGTTAGTGGGGAATATGGCTTGGGGAACCAAGGTCTTTGGGGTGAGGGATTTCGTTGCACTATTGAACTTATTTTTACAAAATAGTTTAGTTTAGAAACCTTCAACTATATTTGTTCCCTAGGGAGATTTTGGGGTAGGAGAGTTTTGGGTGGGAGAGGCCACCTCTTGGTTGACCCGGGTCATGAGTGGTCATAGATGCGATGATCCATGATTTGAGAGTGAAAGTAGGTGTTGGGATAATTGATGTATTGCACCGGTATGTTTTGGACCCAATTACCAACTTTGATGAGTACAAATGCCTTGAGGTATTTAGACATGCTATCCTTAATGTAAATTCTATGTTGAGGATGAGGGTGGAAAAATCACTAATTCATGGAAAATAACTTACCCCGGAGGGGAGGCAACCTGTTGATATTGTGGTAGCTGCGGGAGGTATTGACCTCCACTTGTGACCTTTGATAAGATTAGAATAATCCAAGAAGCAAGAGAAACCCTAAAAGACTTGGACATAACCCTAGAAGAGAAGTCAGCTAAATAAAATATTTTATATTGAGTCTTTAGCACCCAAAAATAGAAGTCGACCCAGACAACTTGGAAAAAGAAGTATAAAGACAAGACACCAGTTCTCATTTGAGATAGATATCTCAAAATTGCAAAAATCCACTTGTGCACATTGCATAAGTCTAGTAGTGCGCAAGTTTGGGGAGCAGCTGCAGCTGCAGTCCTGCAATCTGTATTTTCGGTTTTTCTGAGTTGGAATTTCTTATCAGTCTTGGTTATCTTCGCTTGGTGCATTAGCCTTGGTTGGCTATTGATTTTATATCATAATTCTTCTCTCGAGTCTCTGTCAAGGTCAAGGTGCTCAGGGGTGACATTAGTGCCTATGGTTGGGTGACAATATTGCTATATTGTCTATGGTTAAACGAGCACACCCACTTTTCTAACAGGTTATGGCCCACACCTCCTTCATTCATTCTAACCACTGGAAGGAAGCTAATCCATAAGGTTATAAATCTCGTTGAAGAACTTCCACTAGGGTTTCTAGCAGGTACAGTTACTGTAGCACTGTCGATAGGGTTACTAGAAGGTGCAGTTACAGAAACCCTAAAACTCTTTCTTGGCACCTTATGATGGAATACCTTACTCAAGGAGAATATTTTCTAGTGTTCCTTAGTCTAGCGCACCTCTTGGCACTCTCATAAGGAAAAAACATCAAGGTTGATATTTTGGGTCAAACCTTGACCATTTATCAGTCAACGAAAATCATGAATGAAAAGATGGATCATCTACACTACTCATCACTCACAAGAACTCTTAAAGATGATATGTGGATAGCTGATAGTGGATGTTCCAGGAATATGATAGGATACCAAGCCATACTCTCTAATCTAAATGAAAAGAATACATCGTACAAGATAGAACTTGGAGACAAAAACACCTATCTAGTCGAAGGAATTGGTCAAGCCTCTGTCAAATTGAGAACATGTAACAATGTTCATTTGAGTAATGTCTTATATGTACCTCGTTTAGAAAATAATATTGTATCTATATCTTTCCTAGAAGAAAAAGGAAACATAATAGCCTTTGTAGATGGAAAAGTATTATCTTGGTCTAGAGACTCTAGCATAGAGAACGCTAGAGTTATTGGAACCTGTGAAGGAAGACTATACAAACTACTAGAACAAAATGATGAAGCTCTCGTACACGATGAAGTCAATCCCAATGAACTTTGGCATAGAAGGTATGCTCATATCAACTATCAAGCATTACCTTTCCTAAAAAATATAGTTGTGGGAATACCAAAACTACAATCTACACATGAAGGAATTTGCAAAGGATGTGCTCTTGGTAAGAATGTTAAGAAATCGATCTCAAGCAACAATAATAGATCTAAGGAAATCCTAGATCTAATACATTTAGATGTTTGCGGTCCGATGCCAGTCAAATATCTAGGAGGTTCTCTTTACTATGTAATCTTCATTGATGATTACTAAAGAAAGACTTGGTTATATCTCTTGAAGACCAAGGACGAAGTTTTCAACAAGTTTCAAGAATTCAAAGCATAGATAGAGAACCTCACAAACAAGAAAATTAAGACCTTGAGAATAGATAATGGAGGAGAATACACATCCAAGGAATTTGTTTCCTTTTGTAAATTGGCAGGGGTTAGGAGGGAGCTAACTGTTCCTCATAATCCTCAAAAAAATGGTGTAGCAGAAAGGAAGAACAAATGTATTGAAGAAACTGTGAAGGAACTATTGAATGATCAAGGTTGATCTATGTATCTGTGGGGATAAGTAGCCATGACAACAATATATGTTCAAAAAAGAATTCCCCACTGCATATTGAAGGATATGACTCTAGAAGAAGCCTTCTCAGGAAAGAAACCTAATGTGGAACACTTAAGAATCTTTGGATGCCCTGTTCACTTTCACATCCCCAAGGATAAAAGGAATAAATTAGAACCCTCAGGAAAGAAGGGCATATTCATGGGATACAGTGAATCATCCAAGGCCTACAAAATCTATATCCCATAACAACATAAGGTTGAATTCAGCAGAGACGTAACCTTCAATGAAAATATGGCTTTCAATAAATCCGTAGAAGAAACTATAGAAGAAGAAGAGTAGGAAGAGCCTAATAAAGAAAGCACATGTCTTCCAGAAAGTTAGAATTAAGAAACATAACAACTTGATTATCCAATGCAACCATGTGAAAATATTGAATCAGAAAATGTACCCAAAACCAAGAAACATCCATCTTGGCTTGAAGGTACCCTACAAGAAGCAGAAAGACTCAAAGCCCCAAGTGGCACCTTCAGAAAAAGAAAAAATCCCAAGAGTTTCTCTAGCTATGAAACATGTATGACAAAGATTCTAAATGAAGAACCCACCACATTTGAAGAGGCAGCTCAGACGAAACAATGGAAAGAAACCATGACAAAAGAACATCATTCCATCATGAAAAATGATGTATGGGAAAATGTGCCTAGACCTAAAGAAAAATCAGTAGTAACTTCAAAATGGGTCTATAAGATCAAAAATGCAACAGACGGAAGCATGGACAAATAAAAAGCAAGGTTTGTAGCTAGAGGGTTCTCCCAGAAGGAGGGAGAAGACTATGACGAGACATTTTCTCATGTTGCCAGATATACTTCTATTAGAGCCATTATGTCTCTTGTTGCTTCCATGGGATGGAGTTTACATCAGATGGATGTAAAAACAAC
>ML811909.1:66249-102615 GCA_009831015.1 Picea engelmannii | reverse complement strand
CAATGCAATGTACCATTAATTCACCCAGAGAGGATAATATGGGGTACCTCCCTAGGTACCCAAGGGGATAATGAACGTAATGTGTCTATAATAATGGAATAGGCCCACTATGTAATTGAAAGGAAATAATATAATAATAAGGTATAGTTGGCATAATACCCATAGGAATACTCATTAGAAAGTATTGAAATACACATGAGTATCATTGTATTGGATGTGTGTTAGATTGTATTGTCTTGTAGAAAACATGGCTTGTGGTGTGATTCCTTCTACAAGGAGTAATTGATGGTGTTACCCTACCTTAAGGGTTATTCTCTCTATATTTTTGTTTTGTTCACGGTGAAGCTTTTGGTATCTTGGATGTTTAAGGGTTTATTTTTGAAGTTTTGTGGTGGATTCTCTTTTATATATTTGAATTTTTACTACAAGTGGTATCTGAGCTCTTTCTTGGGCATGAAGTGGGATAATTTTTGGGCACAAAGTGAGATTTTTTTCTTTGTTTTGCCATTTTTTTATGGAAAAAAGAGGATGATATTGTTCAGGTCGATTTCTAAAAAAATTTGTGCAAAATTTGGAGAATATAGTTTGATATCTGAATTCCTCTAAAAAAAATCCCCAATTTCAAAAAGAAATTGTCCAAATCAGAGTTTGGGAAGTGGAGATATTGTCGATTTAAAATCGACCTTTTTTAGGGTTTTTTCGGTGATGACCGCGAATTTCACAGATTGGATATATTTTGATAGAGTGCACAGATTTTAGTCAAACTAGTGCTAGTATATCCAAAGAAGTTGAGGCATGTCTTTATTGGGGCGATATTAGCCAAATTGAAAAGTACAACAAAAATTATGATCATTTTACATTTTTTACCTCAAACCCTAACTACATAAAGGAGCTCCATTGAAAAGTAAGTGATTTTCTTTAAAACCCTTGTCCTATATTCAAAGATTTGGTTTATAGGTAAATATGATGGTATTATCATTTAAGAATACATAAAATGATTGAATTCATTATGGGGAAAGACATGGGAAATTTCAATGAGTCTTAATTTAAAAGACGATGCAAACATATGGTGTAATTTTCTTAACTATGACAAGACAAAGGAACTTTCAAGTGAAAATTATGAGAAAGTATTTTTAAATAGGTGATATCATGTTGTGAATAAAGATAGGAAGAGCACTAGGGATTTATTTTCATATGATAAATTCATATTATAGGTTCATGGATGTATTCAACAAGAGAAGGTCATTGTTTCTATTAACCCTAGTTGCAAGCATAATCTCATAAATGTTAATTTGGCTAAAATATTTCAAGTTTCCACAAAGAATATTCAAAGCACACAGGTTGAGAGTGAAATGCTCAAATTTTCAAAGATTTGAATATTACCATGGATAAATATGTCTTGCATTCAGATTTTTATGTTATAAATATGGATGATGTGGATGTTGTTTTGGGATGTCCTTGGATGGACTCAGTTGGTATAGTTAATATTAATGTGCAAAAGAAGCTTTTGAAGTTATGGTACAAGAAAAATAAAATCACATTGGAGGATGCTTATCTTATTAAACAGGGAGGGCCCAAGGAGTCACATGAAGAAGTATGTGTAGGGGAACTAATTGCAGTGCCTAAAAACACATCAGATGAAGAGGTCGACATTGAATAAGAGACTACAAAAGAATTTGAAGAAAAACACTAGGAAGGACATAAAAAGGAGAAAAAGGAAACTAAGGAACCGCATGTTGAAGAGTCAAAGAAAGAATAAACGATAGTTGAGGCTAATGTATATTACCACTTGCACCACACAAATAAACAACATTCATCAAGGCAAGGGCATAAGCATCAACAAACTTACTATGGATCGACATGGAACCAGAGAGGAAATCGGTTTGAAGTTACATGGAGGACTAAAATAAATACATGGAGATATTAGAGTAGCATGAAAAACAAATGGACCCCAAGAAGAAACTGAAATCAAGATCAAGGAAAGGCCATAGTTGGACCCCATCTCCACATTTCACTAGGATGGATGGATGCTTGTGCATGATACCAGTTGATGACATTGCTTAGCAGGTCACATTATATGGATTATTCCCATGCTTCTAGGATGAAACATACCAAAGGGGACATAATGTAATGAACATAGGGATGAACCTAAGGGGATAATGAATGTAATGTGGCCACAATAATGGAATAGGATCATTGTGTAGTTAAAATGAAAGAATATAATAATAAGATGTAGTTGGCATAAGACCCCTTGGAATACTCGTGAGAAAATAGAAATACACATGAGTATCATTGTATTGGATGTGTGTTGAATTGTATTGTCTTGTAGAACATGGCTTGTGGAGTGATTCCTTTCAGAATGAGTAATTGATGGTGTTATCCTACCTTAAGGGTTTTTATCTCTATATTCTTGTGTTGTTCATGGTGAAGTTTTTGGTGTCTTGGATGTTCAAGGGTTTATTTTTGAAGTTTTATGGTGGATTATATCTTATATCTTTGAATTTTGACTACAACCAAGACCACCTAAGTGATCAAAAGACTTTGTATTAGGGAGACATATGGCATCCCTTTGATACTCTTTGTGTGGCAAACTTCCTTTACCACTTGAGATCATAATTATTGTATGTAAGATATCCCACCCGAGGGATTGAATTGATATTATATCCATTGTTGTTACATGATAGGGCATCCCTAATCCTTGTTGATCAGGATTTTATGGGATGGTGTAATGAAGGGGAGGTGCAACTAATACAATTTCCTACGAAGAAACTCTTTCCATTCCCCCTCTTACACCATCAAGGGGTTCCTCAAGGTATTATAGTTGGAAATTTTGTATGTCATAACTTGGTTGGATAACAAATCCTCTATCCTATTCATAGATAATAGTAATTGGATGAATCAATATTCATCAAGGCAACATAATGCTTGTTTGATATAGTTAACTTTTCATGTCATATCCCACTAGGGATTGTAGATTTCACTATTTGTGTGATCTATGAAAATCTCACGTGACCCCTTTGAAGATGATTCATTTGATCCCAAGTTTGAGGGAGTTTGTTATTTCCATTCTTAGAGCTTAAAACTTCACATTATTATTTGGTTTATCGTATATTAGCTTAAAGTTATTGATTTACTTATATGCATCATCAATGGTCATGTTATGTGTTGTTATTATGATGTGATAGTTACATGATATTTTTGAATTTATGGATATGATGTAATGATTAGTGTTCTTATGTTACACATATGCATATATCATTGTGACTAACACATGCATGATCCATTGCGACATTAATGGTCTATAATTGTGTATGTGCATAATGATAAAAAAATATACATGTGTTGGGAAAGTTATATTCATTATTATTTTATGATAGATGCTATGTTTTGATCATGAAATAATGATGTAATGCATGTGATGACATGCTTTGATTGCATTCATTTTATGTTGTATATATTGGCCACAAGATGACGATGAGTTGATAGCATGTGGTATATGTTAGTTACATTTTGGTTGTGGGGTGGTGATGATTGGATACATGTTATAACTAATATCTTGTTATTATGATAAGAGTGTGAGCTTGACAAGATAGTCACTCCATGGGCATGGAGCATCGGTTCAATGAAAGATCTTGTGGGATCCCATACCTAGGAAATAAGATCTCCTTATAAGAAAAATATTATGCCTTGGGGACAACTTAATCACTAATTCTATACCAACATCTCATTAACCTACACAAAATTGAGTGGATTATCTATATCCATATATTTGAGAAAATAGGAAGTTGAGTAATAGAGAGGCATGTATGAACAAGTAACAAGGAGGGGGACAAGTGGTGAGTAACTAATGGGGGTGGTAGGGCACAAAGACACTTGATAAATAAGTAATTGAGATGGGGAGCACTAGTGAATGAGTAATCAGGACGAGTATAATTGATTACACCAAATATCATGATCATTTATAAACGATAATAAACTAGGAGGGAGACCATTGGTGAAGTAGTAAACCAAGAGGGGCACAATTGGTGATGATGTAAAATGGAAGTGAATAATGGAAACAAACGACCTAGATGAAAAGTAACTGGAAGTTCAACTATAGATGGTGTGAACACATTCATGGTTTTTTGTGTTGATTAATAGAAATTTTGTGAATCATAATGCAAGAGAATGTTAACTTTAAGGATAAGTATGCTTGCATGCTAGTATAGGTTTGGAATTTCTCGTGATAGCTACAAAAGTAGAGTGTTATAGGGAGGATGACCCAGGTCAACAAAGGCTATTGGTTATGTTTGTATTATTTAGTTTTATCCAATTGAATGCTCGATCTTGAGGATACACATACGGTCTCCAGACACTCCATGGTATGATTCTAGGAAATTCGGTCCTTTGAGATTGTTGAGAAAGAGTCATCAAAAAAATGATCTTTGACCAATTTCCTAGCCTTTAGTTCGGGAAGATGAATTCCTTAAATAACACCCAAATTCAGCTTAGATCTTAATAAATAGCTAAGAATTTTAACCGCCAACATGTAGAGGATTGGTATTAAGGGGCACCCTTGTGAAATAAATTTGAAAATCCCAACCTCCTTGGAAGATCATGTGTTAATGGTAAGAGGCGTCCATAAATAGTGTTTCAATGTATTAATAAAGGATGTGCCAAATCTTAGAGCATGAATAATTTCCAAAATGAAGGGTCACTCTACTCAACCGTAGGTTGTCAAGGTTTCAAGGTTGAATGACTTGTTCCTTCCATGCCTTCACAAACTATGATAACATGGCCTAACATATATCTCCAATTGGTTGTGCTAAGTAGAATTTTATAGGTTGTGTTAAGTAGAGTGATGGGTATTCAATTGGTTATAATCTTTGATCCCCCCCTCCTCAATAATAAATTTGATAAGATATCAATTAATGTATGGACCTAAATATTGTTGGCTAAGTGATTCATGATATACATTCAACAAATCAGACATGACAAACTCATAATTATCCTTGTAAAATTTATAGGGGAACCCATTAAGGCCAGGGGCCTAGTCATCATCCATCTCATGTAGGGATGTAGATAGCTAAGTCATATGCTCTTCTAAACTCTTTGGTAATCTTACATAGAAATAAGTCAATCCATTTTTGGGTGGCTTCTTGTCTCTCAACATATTGGATTTCAGTTTGAAACACTATTCTACAATGACCTGAAAATTCTCTTTCAATTTATTCTCAGTTGAAGGTTCAATAGAGGGAGGCTTCTAGGGCTGAAATATTCTCACTATCTTCCTTAGAAACCAGAGCCTTGAAGAAATATTTTTTTTATATTGGTCCCCATTTTTTAGCCAATGCAACTGTGCTCATGGATGAGCTCCTTTTGTAATGTATTTTATGTTAGGGTCATTTAAACCCCAAACATCCCATGAGGCCACTTCCATTAAAATACATCAGCATATCACATCTCTACCTCAATATTCTTGAGGTCTTGGAGAGAATGGAAGGAATTAATTGTAGGGGATGAGTTCAAATAGTAATCATTAGGAATCTCTCCCCATGGTTTCTTCAAATGTCCCTCAACACTAATAATCACTTCACTCTCATGTGGGTGGGGTGGTTGAGAGTGTTCTCTTCATCCACCACCTCCTTGATTCATGGAACTAAAAGGATCTTCATGGGTTATCTTCATCAAGGAATAACTAGGTTAGTGGGGAATATGGCTTGGGGAACCAAGGTCTTTGGGGTGAGGGATTTCGTTGCACTATTGAACTTATTTTTACAAAATAGTTTAGTTTAGAAACCTTCAACTATATTTGTTCCCTAGGGAGATTTTGGGGTAGGAGAGTTTTGGGTGGGAGAGGCCACCTCTTGGTTGACCCGGGTCATGAGTGGTCATAGATGCGATGATCCATGATTTGAGAGTGAAAGTAGGTGTTGGGATAATTGATGTATTGCACCGGTATGTTTTGGACCCAATTACCAACTTTGATGAGTACAAATGCCTTGAGGTATTTAGACATGCTATCCTTAATGTAAATTCTATGTTGAGGATGAGGGTGGAAAAATCACTAATTCATGGAAAATAACTTACCCCGGAGGGGAGGCAACCTGTTGATATTGTGGTAGCTGCGGGAGGTATTGACCTCCACTTGTGACCTTTGATAAGATTAGAATAATCCAAGAAGCAAGAGAAACCCTAAAAGACTTGGACATAACCCTAGAAGAGAAGTCAGCTAAATAAAATATTTTATATTGAGTCTTTAGCACCCAAAAATAGAAGTCGACCCAGACAACTTGGAAAAAGAAGTATAAAGACAAGACACCAGTTCTCATTTGAGATAGATATCTCAAAATTGCAAAAATCCACTTGTGCACATTGCATAAGTCTAGTAGTGCGCAAGTTTGGGGAGCAGCTGCAGCTGCAGTCCTGCAATCTGTATTTTCGGTTTTTCTGAGTTGGAATTTCTTATCAGTCTTGGTTATCTTCGCTTGGTGCATTAGCCTTGGTTGGCTATTGATTTTATATCATAATTCTTCTCTCGAGTCTCTGTCAAGGTCAAGGTGCTCAGGGGTGACATTAGTGCCTATGGTTGGGTGACAATATTGCTATATTGTCTATGGTTAAACGAGCACACCCACTTTTCTAACAGGTTATGGCCCACACCTCCTTCATTCATTCTAACCACTGGAAGGAAGCTAATCCATAAGGTTATAAATCTCGTTGAAGAACTTCCACTAGGGTTTCTAGCAGGTACAGTTACTGTAGCACTGTCGATAGGGTTACTAGAAGGTGCAGTTACAGAAACCCTAAAACTCTTTCTTGGCACCTTATGATGGAATACCTTACTCAAGGAGAATATTTTCTAGTGTTCCTTAGTCTAGCGCACCTCTTGGCACTCTCATAAGGAAAAAACATCAAGGTTGATATTTTGGGTCAAACCTTGACCATTTATCAGTCAACGAAAATCATGAATGAAAAGATGGATCATCTACACTACTCATCACTCACAAGAACTCTTAAAGATGATATGTGGATAGCTGATAGTGGATGTTCCAGGAATATGATAGGATACCAAGCCATACTCTCTAATCTAAATGAAAAGAATACATCGTACAAGATAGAACTTGGAGACAAAAACACCTATCTAGTCGAAGGAATTGGTCAAGCCTCTGTCAAATTGAGAACATGTAACAATGTTCATTTGAGTAATGTCTTATATGTACCTCGTTTAGAAAATAATATTGTATCTATATCTTTCCTAGAAGAAAAAGGAAACATAATAGCCTTTGTAGATGGAAAAGTATTATCTTGGTCTAGAGACTCTAGCATAGAGAACGCTAGAGTTATTGGAACCTGTGAAGGAAGACTATACAAACTACTAGAACAAAATGATGAAGCTCTCGTACACGATGAAGTCAATCCCAATGAACTTTGGCATAGAAGGTATGCTCATATCAACTATCAAGCATTACCTTTCCTAAAAAATATAGTTGTGGGAATACCAAAACTACAATCTACACATGAAGGAATTTGCAAAGGATGTGCTCTTGGTAAGAATGTTAAGAAATCGATCTCAAGCAACAATAATAGATCTAAGGAAATCCTAGATCTAATACATTTAGATGTTTGCGGTCCGATGCCAGTCAAATATCTAGGAGGTTCTCTTTACTATGTAATCTTCATTGATGATTACTAAAGAAAGACTTGGTTATATCTCTTGAAGACCAAGGACGAAGTTTTCAACAAGTTTCAAGAATTCAAAGCATAGATAGAGAACCTCACAAACAAGAAAATTAAGACCTTGAGAATAGATAATGGAGGAGAATACACATCCAAGGAATTTGTTTCCTTTTGTAAATTGGCAGGGGTTAGGAGGGAGCTAACTGTTCCTCATAATCCTCAAAAAAATGGTGTAGCAGAAAGGAAGAACAAATGTATTGAAGAAACTGTGAAGGAACTATTGAATGATCAAGGTTGATCTATGTATCTGTGGGGATAAGTAGCCATGACAACAATATATGTTCAAAAAAGAATTCCCCACTGCATATTGAAGGATATGACTCTAGAAGAAGCCTTCTCAGGAAAGAAACCTAATGTGGAACACTTAAGAATCTTTGGATGCCCTGTTCACTTTCACATCCCCAAGGATAAAAGGAATAAATTAGAACCCTCAGGAAAGAAGGGCATATTCATGGGATACAGTGAATCATCCAAGGCCTACAAAATCTATATCCCATAACAACATAAGGTTGAATTCAGCAGAGACGTAACCTTCAATGAAAATATGGCTTTCAATAAATCCGTAGAAGAAACTATAGAAGAAGAAGAGTAGGAAGAGCCTAATAAAGAAAGCACATGTCTTCCAGAAAGTTAGAATTAAGAAACATAACAACTTGATTATCCAATGCAACCATGTGAAAATATTGAATCAGAAAATGTACCCAAAACCAAGAAACATCCATCTTGGCTTGAAGGTACCCTACAAGAAGCAGAAAGACTCAAAGCCCCAAGTGGCACCTTCAGAAAAAGAAAAAATCCCAAGAGTTTCTCTAGCTATGAAACATGTATGACAAAGATTCTAAATGAAGAACCCACCACATTTGAAGAGGCAGCTCAGACGAAACAATGGAAAGAAACCATGACAAAAGAACATCATTCCATCATGAAAAATGATGTATGGGAAAATGTGCCTAGACCTAAAGAAAAATCAGTAGTAACTTCAAAATGGGTCTATAAGATCAAAAATGCAACAGACGGAAGCATGGACAAATAAAAAGCAAGGTTTGTAGCTAGAGGGTTCTCCCAGAAGGAGGGAGAAGACTATGACGAGACATTTTCTCATGTTGCCAGATATACTTCTATTAGAGCCATTATGTCTCTTGTTGCTTCCATGGGATGGAGTTTACATCAGATGGATGTAAAAACAACTTTCCTCAATGGAGCAATCAAAGAAGAAGTATACATTGAACAACCTCAAGGATTTAAAGTGCACTCAAGAGACACTCATGTTTGCATACTAAAGAAAGCCTTATATGGACTCAAGCAAGCTCCAAGAGCTTGGTATGAAAGAATAGACAACTACTTAATAAGACTTGGCTTCTCCAAGAGTCATGTAGATCCAAATATTTACTACAAAGTCATGAACAATGCACCTGTGATTCTACTGCTATATGTTGACGATTTATTCTTGAAAGGTGAAGAGTCTCTCATCATCCAGTGTAAGAATGAACTAGCTTCTAAGTTCGATATGAAATATCTTGGTCTCGTGCATTATTACTTGGGACTAGAAGTATGGCAGAAGTGTGGTGAAGTATTCCTTGGACAAGGAAATTATGCAGTGAAGATTCTTTAGAAGTTTGGAATGATGGATTGCAAATCCATGGAAACTCCTATGAACACAAATATAAGGAAGTAAGAGACTCTGATTCTGATCCAGTAGACTCGTCCTTATATCGGCAATTGATTGGGTCATCGATGTATTTAGTGAATACTCGACCAAATAGTTTCTTTGTTGTAAAGACACTAAGCCAGTTCTAGGTGGAACCCAAACATGAGCATTGGATAGCCGCAAAGCATGTTCTAAGATATATTCGTGGGTCACTAAAATATGGTTTAAGATACACTGCATCCAACGATATACAACTTCATGGATTCAAAGATTCAGATTGGGAAGGAAGTGCAGAAGATAGGAGGAGTACTTCATGGATGTGTTTCAGCTTGGGCTCCGCTATGATATCTTGGGGCAACAGAAAACATAAGTCTGTCACACTCAGCAAAGCAGAAGAAGAATACATTGCATCATGTGAGGCATGTACAAAAGCAGTATGGTTGAGAAAGATGATTTCTGGATTATTTGACTAGGTTTTAGATTCGAACATAATATACTGTGACAATCAGAGTTGTATAAGGTTATCCAAACACCTAGTGTTTCATGAACAGTTGAAACACATTGAGATAAAATACTACTTTATTCGATATAAAGTCTAGGAAGGAGAAGTGAAGATTCAACATATCCCCACAGATGAGAAGACACCAGATATTTTGACAAAGGCTTTGTCCAGGAGAAAGTTTTCACACTTATGAGAAAAGTTGGGGATTGTAGAGATAACTCCCTTAGCTAAAAGGGAAGAGATGGCTCTCTAGGTTGGGAGGGAGCACTGACATATCATTGATTTATGGAAAGTCATTATCCAGTTTGAAAAATGGTCCAGGATGAGCAGTTCCTTTCCAGTTCGGAAAGTGGTTTGAGATTTTTGAGGGACAGGCATTTTCCAGTTTGGAAAATGGTCCAGATCCGACGGTCATTTTTGTAATGAAAATGGTTCGATAGATTGTTGATGTACCATAGAAAGAAATTCCCCTTGTGGCCAGTGTGGGGGAATGGTCTAAGACAATTCTTCTTCTTGGAAGTCACTCTTAGTAGTGGTCAAGTAGAATGGTTCGCCTCGTTAGGCAGTCATTCTTTCAAAGTTCACAGTTGTGAGCAATTTTGAAGAATGGCCCCTTTTGGAGGTTGGTGTAGGACAATCATTTCCTTAGGAAATGGTTTAGATAGTCATTCCCTAGGGCAGACTCATTCACTTTGTTTAGTGTCGGAGGAATGGCCTAGTTAGGTGAATGGTCAAGGTTCAACAATAAGGGACATGCATTCCCTAGGGCAGACTCATTCTCTCCATATTGCACTTTGTTTAGTGCCGGAGGAATGGCCTAGTTAGGTGAATTGTACAGGTTCAAAAATCAGGGGCATGCATTCCCTAGGGCAGACTCATTCTCTCCGGGTTGCACTTTGTTTAGTGCTGGAGGAATGGCCCAGTTAGGTGAATGGTCCAGGCTCAGAAATCAAGACATTTATTCTTCTATGCTTGAGAAGAATAGTCCAGATAGCTCATGGTTGATGTTTTATTTTCTGAGGGCAGATGCTCTTCTAGATCTCATAGATGTGACTGGAAGAATGGCCCAGATGAATCAGTTTATATCATAATATTGTTTTATGTGCAGGTTGATATCAGATGATATGATTGCTATAGAGATTGTATGTCTCTAGACAGTAGATGTATGCTACTGTGGTGGATGTGTTTCATTGGTTATGACTATGTGTCATTGATTGAGTAGTCATGTACTACTTGGTGTGGTTGTGTACCACTGGATAGTAGTTGTGTACTACTATGGATAGACACAGTTGTGTTCTATCATATGACATTGTACTAATTGTCATGGAGATTATCCAGTTGGATAATGATGATGGTGTTCGTGATTTGATTACGAGATAACGTGTGTGGCTATAATGATGCTACCGATTGAATGGTTTGTTTGTGCTCAAGACCATTACCTGTCATACCTCCCTAGCTAGGAGGGAGTGTTGATAGTATGGTACCTTTGGAGGTATTGACCTCCACTTGTGACCTTCGATGAGATTAGAATATTCCAAGAAGCAAGAGAAACCCTAAAAGACTTGGACATAACCCTAGAAGAGAAGTCGGCTAAAGAAAATATTTTATATTGAGTCTTTAGCACCCAAAAAGAGAAGTCGTCCCAGACAACCTGGAAAAAGCAGTATAAATACAAGATGTCAATTCTCATTTGAGACATATATCTCAGAATTGCAGAAAAATCTACTTGTACACACTGCAAAAGTCTAGTAGTGCGTAAGTCTGGGGAGCAGTTGCAGCTGCAATCCTGCAATCTATATTTTTGGTTTTTCTGGGTTGGACTTTCTGACTAGTCTTGGTTATCTTTGATTGGTGCATTAGCCTTGGTTGGATATTGGGTTGCTACCAAAATTCTTCTCTCTGTCAAGGTCAAGGTGCTCGGGGGTTGGCATTAGTGCCTATGGTTGGGTGACAATATTTCCACATTGTTTATGGTTAAACGAGCACACCCACTTTTCTAACACAATCCACTTTAGGGATGGCCATAACTTCATCGGGAGGCCTGGGAAATTTACCTAGACTAGGCAAGCTACTCGGGAATTTTTTCAATTGAAAAATCAATAGTCCAAGGGCCTCAAACATGATTTCATGCACATGTGTCGAGTCATTGAACTAAAACATGAAGAAAACTTTGATTAGAGTGCAAGTATGGCTGCAATGTCATCCTTATGGATCCCACACCTTTGTAATCCAGTGTTGAACGATTGACTTAGGAAGAACCCTGGTCCCTCTCGTTGAAGTAACTCAAGATGGATCCCACCATTAACGGATTACATAAACTATCATATTCAAAATTGTAAAATTCAATACTAGGAAGAGGGTCATTACCTTGTGATACATGCTTGAATCAACTTTTCGAGGAGCCTTCAACAATCTCCACTATCTAGATTGATAGCAATGAAGATGGAGTTTTTTAGGGGAATCCATATTACCTCTCCTATGACATAAAGGTTATACTCAAACATGGCAACTGGGTCATAGCTAATGTGATAAGGTTGTGTAATTACTTTACAACCCCAAGAATCACAACCCCTCAACTCATAGCTTGAACTCTCTAGCCAAGGTTCAAAGGTAACTAATGTTATATGAACAATGGATGTAGTGACTAATATTATGTTTTTCTAATTTATGATTTGAGTTCTTTCACCTTAGTTATTTCCACATTCAATTAATATTTTTGAGTTTTCATATATTTGTAATACTATATTTTGAATTTCTTTTCATTTTTAAATCATGTAAAGTGTTAGCTAATATATCATTTTCATTAGGAGAGATCATTTCATATATTTGTAATATATCCCTTTCATTGCATTTGTAATATACTTCCTTTTTCATTTTGGATATTATCTTCCAAAATGTAAAATTTATGGAAAATACTCTAATTAATGTTCCATAATTATTGGAAGGCTTAGAAATATGTCTATTATAAAAAACATTGTAATAATGTATATGAATTTTTTAAGTATACATATCCCTCATAGTGGGCTCCATATTCAGGTATACATATCCTACCCCTTCTAGATTTGAACTTGTGATTTTTTAGGAGGAAACACTTGTTCTTAACCATTAGGTCCACTCACGCTGTATTAAAAAAAGTTATATTATAATAATAATAATATATTTTTAAGGTCACTGCCAATCCAGACACCAAATTGGTGTATGAGACCCCCTTGTTTGTGGACAAGGGACCCCCTCCACCCAACGAACCATTTGACTGGTAAAATCTATGGAGGTATACATACCCTACCCCCTCTAGATTTGAACTTGTGACCTCTTAGGAGGAAGCACATGTTATATATAGAGTTGATAGAGAATTATCATAATTGAATAACAATTTTTTTTACTTTCAATTACTTTTACTCTCTCAATATAAAGTTGATATAGAATTATATTTTATTAGGAAATTGAAATATTTTTTTGTTATTAATATTTTTTTAAATGCCACTTCCTCATACTGAACTTTAGAAAGCACCATTCGATACAATAAATTACATGTGTCAACTCTATATTGCCCGAAAGAAATTACACATCTTCCTTACACTGCCCATGTAGAAAGCACCTTTTAGGTGCAATAAGGTGCAATAAAGAAAGCACCTGTTCGGTGCAATAAAATTTATTCTCTTGAAATCCAAATTTAAACATGAACCTGTTTTTGTAAGAGGAATAATTCAGAATGCCAGATTTTCCTCAATACAGTGGAAAGGCATGGCAATGGACATCGTCCAGATGCTCCGGATATCATATTCTGCTCTGGCTGGGGAAACTACAGGCTATCACCAAACTCAGGTGTTAAAGAGAAAGAAGTTTGATAAAAGTACAGTTGTGTCCCTCCATGAAACAAGCACTGCTAAAGGAAGCGTTCATTCTATTGATTCATATAAAAATTATCCACTTAATAAAATTTCAATTACATCCTTGGCTGAACATAGTGCCACAGCTTTACAAGCTTATCAAGCTAACTTATCTGGTCAGAATAATGAAGTGGACCAAGGACCTAAATAGGCAAGTTGTGTTTTTGATATAGCTCCCTGTTAGATTCATTTGGTGGCAAATGAAATAGGAGAGGGCATCAAGTGTCCTAGTTTCTCTAATATGCCATCCGACTGTTCAAATAGTATTAATAGTGTACTGCTTGCAGCTTGCAGAAGGAAATCCTATCTGTGGCAATCGGTTAGAAGGGGATGCAAAAAATCTTGACAGTAGCCATTCTGGTTAGCATATTGTAAAACCAAATCACCACATGGTTTACCTGAGCAAAGAACAGCATCAAATGGACGTGATTTCAGGCCTTCAGGGATTGCCAAAAGCAAAGCTATTATGAGTTCAATGCCAACAAGTTCAAGACTGTGCTCATCTCCGACACATAGTTTAAGGACATTTGAGAGGTGAACATGCAAGAAACCGGGAAAGCAATGAAGCAACTGTCACTTGTTCCACGAGCTCTCCAACCTTCGATCAATCTGATCACTACAAATCTGCCAGCTACATTAAACAATTGTCTGTCACGGCTTCCATTCAACATGGAAGCGTAGCTGCAAAACCAAGATGCATAATGCAAAAGGGATTGCCAAGAGATATTTTATCATCATATGTTCAAGATCATAAATCTGTTTATCTCTGCCTGCATCTGCTGCTGGTTCTGTCTGTCTTCCATTGATGCCTTCAGGTACTTCACCAACTTTGGAGTTTTCCTCGAGGCATTCAAGTACTTCATTGCCCTGCTCCTCTGCGCATTTGAGCATGGTTACACATGACTCTATTTTTCTTGGAACTGGGCTTTGCGAACATTATCTTCTCTGAACTAGAATCTTTCTGACATTTCTAGAGCATCTGAAAGTACCTCTTGGTCTGCGATGTTTCATTTTCTTCAGTTGATATCAATAAAGGATTGTCTGTAACTCAACCTCGTTCAGATGTAGGATGTTCAGTCCTTAATACGAATCAAAACTTGAAGCATTGGCAAAGCAGAATAATTCCACTCTCCGGTGTCAGTTGCTTTGAACGATCGAATACTCCAACTTGTGCCACAGTAACTCGTTCAAGGTTAGGCATCATACCAATGTGGTCTGTTCTTGATGATGTGAGGCATCTGAAGGCTAACCTTGGTGGTGATTTTGGTTGTCACTCCAGAAATCTAGCATATGCAAAGTTGTGCCAAGAGTCAGGATCACATGGTTCTGGTCTACCCTATGCCATGGTTTCTCCATATATGCAGGAGCAATTCATACAGGAAGGTCCTGCCAGGCACTTTAATGTAAATTCGAAGGTCCCATCCTCAATTATTGCATCCTTCCAGTTATATAGGAGCAAATCGTGTGATTCTACCATGATCTTCAGTGGGGAGATACTATCAAAGCCGAGAAACGACATAGGAACATACTTTCCAATATGGTATGGATGATTTTCTTTTTATTTCCCCTCTGTAATTGTAAAATTTTGAAATTGGTCATGCAGGCTAACTTCAACTATTTATCTACAGAGCCTTGGTATTGTAAATAGAGATACTTCAACAGATGCAGGAATCGTGGAGCACCTGCTCACGATTTCACTCCCCCTGTAAGTAATCAAATGCACAGACCTCGTAGTAATGGTCAAAACAAAACGACCTTTGACCAAAATTTTCAAAGACGGATTGAAAATAAGCACATTGATGTGAATTTTTATCGGTTGTGAGATCTGGTGATAGGGATGGTGACTTATCTAGGTTGTGCAAGAGCTCTTACCAATCAGTGAGTAACACGGTTTCAAACCAAACATTGGGCATAATGGCCTCTGAGGTTTATTCAGTATCAAATATGGTTGGCAATGGGAAGCCTGTCAATGCTATATATAAAAAAATGAACTCTGGGGTTCTCCAGTTTCTATGAAGCATCCTTGGGTTTTGTATGAAGCATCCTTAGGTTTTGTAAGAAATTGTATGAAGCATCCTTAGGTTTTGTAAGAAATTGTTGTGTTTTAAGGGATGATATAACTTTAGACTCTCACCCTTATGCCTCTATTTTTCCACTTCTCTGGACTCTTATATGCAATAAATTGAATATATATAAACAGGAGAACAATTTACATGCAATGGGTTAGGTTATTTAGAGCCCTATATTTTCTCTATTGTTTCTATTTTGACATATTCAGCCATCAGTGGAGAAGTATTATGGCCTTACTGAATCTATATTGGTCTAGAGAATTTTCATTTTAAAATATAGGGTGCATATATTGAGTGGATAATATTCAAAACATATTCTTGATTGTGATACATGTCATTTGCACTCTTCTTTTTAGAGTTTTGGTGGTAAAAATGGCAATGTTAGCATCGGGATTTGAGGGAATTCAATTACAAGTAAGCAGTTTTAGATTGAGGATTTTAGTTGTTTATTTTGGGAGATTGTGTGGGGTTTTGTATTTGGGTTAGTATTAGAGGTGGAATTTGATGGGTAAATTGATTGTTACTAGGTAATTTGTCCGTCAAGTAAGATTAAAAATTCCCCTTAATTATTATTATTCTTTTTAAAAAAATGTCAAAACTAGTAATGAAATTGTCAAAACCATCAAATTTGAAAAGATATTTCATTTTAAAATTCCAACCCTACCATAATCAACAAAGTTTTTGCATTTGGTTTAGGTTTTTGCATTTAAGGGTGATGTTGTATTAACCATGATCAACAATTTACAAAACGTGGAGGATAAATGGGCAAATGATGTGCGTGTTGTCCTCTAAGGAGAAGAGCAAAACAAAATTAAAAAATTTATGGTGAAAGAAGTTTAGTACATCCATGTTGAGGTCAATTTTTTATGCATGCCATCTTTTGTGTTTTTCTTTACATTGTGAGAGGTGTTACCGTCGGTTAATGATGTATTTGTTAAATTGAGTCATAACCTATTTCGAGTTCATAGCTCGGGTGGTTGGGTAGTATGTTTGTTATCCTCCTCACCCAGGTTCAATTCCCTCAAAGTGGACATGTTGGCCTGTTGTGATAAGGGTAGAAGAGTAGATGACCCCTAGGATAGAGGTCCATATTTCGCTTGCGGGTTGTTGAATATACTCTTTGGTATATCACACTGATCATAAATTCAAGCAATTGATATGACTATGAACCTCCCATGTCATACTGATGTCGATGCCTAATTTGAGTCCCCAACTCAAACTCAAAATCAAAAGATGAAAACATTAATGTTCAACATGTTATCCATTTAATGCCAAGTTGTGACATTTCAAATATTGATTAAGTGAATGCATTCAATTTTATTATTCCAATAATTATATTCACTTTTAGAATATAATTGTAATAAAGTGTGAATCAATATGAGCACTTTATACCACTTTTAACCACAATATATATTCTTTCACTTTAACAACAATGTTCAACAATTTATTATCAATGTATCATCAATGTTTACATTCAATATATCATGAACATATAATCACATCAACATCACATCAAATAGACAGTACACCAATATTTACGTGGAAAAACAAAAGGGAGAAAACCACAGAATGCTTTCTTATATATATCAAGAATTCATTCATAGAAAGCATCAACTTCCAAATTCTCTAGCTGGAACTAGAAGGAGGCTACAACCCCCTATTCCCAGGCTCGAACTTGAAGGAAGCTACAACTCCCTGAATTCTCTGGCTCCAACTCAAAGGAGGCTACAACCCCTTGGGTTCTTCGACTCCAACCAAAAGGTGGCTACAACCACCTAGTTCTCAAGCTCCAACCTGAAGGAGGCTCCGACTCCTGAATTCTTCGACTCCAACTGGAAGGAGGCTACAACCCCTTTTCCTTGCCCCATCCTATCACCATGAAGTATAAGTGTAGACCAATTTTCACTACCACAATCATTGTCATTGTCACTATCACTGTCACTGCCACTTTCACTATCACATCAACCTGTAACCTGTCACTATATCCAACCTGTCACTATATCCAACCTGTCACATCAACCTGTCCAACTTGTCACTGTCACAAGAATCAACCATATCCTCTCATATAAATCATATACCAAGGACACCTCTCAACTAGATGTCCAACATCACCAACACATACCTCTACCAAGAATATACCAATATCACCAACATACCATCACAAGGTATGTGTTTCAACCATGTACCAACCTGTACCATGCACCATGCATCAACTTGTACCATCAACCATGTACCAACCTGTACCATGCACCATGCATCAACTTGTACCATCAACCATGTACGACAACAAGTGCATCAACCATGCACCAACACTTGTACCAAACCTTGCATCAATCATGCACCAACACCTGTACCAAATTGTGCATCAACCATGCACCTCAACCTGTACCAAACCGTGCATCAACAATGCACCTCAACATTTACCAAATCATCTATTAACCATGCACCTCAACACCATACCATGCATCAATCCCATATCATACCATGTACCATACCATGATCCAACTATGCACATCAACCATAACAAGTGTCTCAACCATATACCATATCACTCTCAATCATGCCATGTACCATAAGATAAGCCTCAAGTATAAACCATAACATGTAACCAAACCATACACCAATATAACCAAGAATGCTTCTCATCAATGTACCAGGATATCACCAAGATGTACCATATCGCATACTATAATCACCATGCATGTACCATAACACCATAACCATAACCTTTAAGACTTACCTATGATCTTGTAGCTGACTTGTTGTACTATAAATTGACATATAACTCTTCCACAATCCTCAACAACTTGGTACCAACATCTCTTCTCAAACTTCCATAAGCTTTTCACAGATACACGACTTTCCCTTCTCTATCCTACAGATATCCGCGTTTTCCAGCACTATAGTCCGCGTACATCTGCTCCCTTCTGAACTGTAACCCACAGATACCTCAGAAACTAGGATTACTCATGATTGTTGCAACTCCGAGACTTTCACCTTCGACCTTCCTTCACAACCTCAAAAAAATATCGTCACAAACTAGACAAAGTATCACAATACTAGACCATAACATTCATAAGATAGATATTCAATGTAATTCTGTATGTGTACTTATGAGAGACTCCTTGAGGTGTTTATATAATTTTTCATAGTAACCTCTCTCCTTGCTTTAAGGATTTTTTGTTGCAACCACTTTACCCTTTGACTAATACTTGAAACCAACTAGGGGCTTTTTGACCACTCTTCGGGGCTTCCAACTTTACAAGACCATATCTCCCTAATCGCGAGGAACCACGAGGTGTACCACATATCACCAGAAATTGCATGACATGTACTATCCATATATGAGTTCCTTACTTGCAATTTCACTTTCATTCATGTCCATATTCATCAACCAACTTTGGGTCCCATAACCACACCTTCGGGGCTACATGTAGACTACATCAAATGTACCCAACTAAATCATCATCAATCTCAATCATGCAAATGACAATAAATGGTACAACATCTCTGGACCTCTCCAAGGGTTGACATCAATCTCCAAGATCACTCTTCAAGGGTTGACATCATTGACAACCAACTATCCAAACCAACTGTCAAAACCAATTGTCTAACAATCTCCCCCTTTGGCATTGATGGCAACACCAACATTGATGGAAACACTTAGACATGGAAACACTCATGCTCATGCTCCCCCCATGATCATCGCTCCTCATTAATGTTTCTATCTTTCCCCCTTTGACATTAATGGAAAATGGTATCTCCTCTTGGGGATACTCCCCTTGTCTTCATGCCTCTTTTCTTTATCTTCATCTTTGACCAAAGGTTAAATCCCCCTTGTCGATATGTCTCCTCTTGATATTGTACCTTCTCTAACCAATAGTGGGAAAAATAATAGCTCCCCTTGTGGGCATGTCTCCCTGTCTATATGCTACTAATATTCTTGTCTGGATCTCTCTCTCTGATGATTTTTATTTCCTTGACTTTTCTGTAAGATGTAGATCAATGTAGGGCTACCTGTATATGTTTCATTTCCTCTCTTCCAATGTTTCTTATTGTCCATTGGTGCTTCCTCTTGAATTTCACTGACATATATAAAAATCATTCATTACTTGATTTCTTCATTCACTTGTCGTGTTCACTTGACCATATTGTTCAATGATTTTCTTCTGATGATGTAGATTTTGTTGATGGTTTCTCTTTCCCTGTTATGTTGTGTCTTTCGTTGCTTGCCTTTCTGTGACCAACTAATTCCATTGATTCCAATAGTAAATATACTGCTATGCATCTTATCTGACCCATGCTCTATGTACCTACTAAGCATCTCACGAATCCATCTGTGTCCATATGTCACAAACTGTGCATAACCCTGCTACTCAACTATCCACAATGTTGACCCATCTATCACTGTACCATTCTGAAGACTTCTCTTGAATATACTACAACTGATCATCACATGTTCCTCTTGAACAACCATAATCAAGTATGTCCACTGATGTGATCTATCTTATTGTCAAAGTCTGCATGCCTGGAACAACTTGTACTGAAGACATCCCTTCCTGAATACATATGTGCAATAGAATCATAAAATTTTGTCTTCCAATTGATACTTGTGTGGGAACACTATTTCTCAATCGATCAATCTTTCATTTTGTACTTCTGCTATCTGAATGTTATGAATCTGTCTTTGTAAACACTTCATACTGCTCGAAATATGGTTCTTTGATTTGTGGTAGCTACTACACTAACTCCCCCTATTCAATATTCATATTTACTAGGAGTCTCCAAGCCAAATGGCTCAGAACAATACCTTCTTTGATGCAGAGTAATCTTCCTCTTCATTTGTGGAGACATCTTCCTCTTCATCCTCTTTCTGAATTATATTATCATACTAAGTTTTGACATCTTCTTCTTTATCCTTTTCCTGAATTCTGACACTTTCCTCTTTTCATGTAAATTCATCATGTTCTTGTGTTGCTGCAAATCCTGTAAGTACAATTCCTTGGACCTATTCTTCATTTACCTTCTCTTCTTGTTCTTCATTTCTTTTCGAAGCCTTCTTGTATATGTCATTAGTATTTTCTTTTATGGGAGGCTTCATCACTCTTCTACAATTTCGAGCTATGTGTCCGCAATTGTGGAATTTGTGTCATTCAATATTACGTGGAGCCAAATATGCATATCTTTCTTGATCATTTCTTTCATAAGCCCTGCAATATGCAACCTTATGTCTAAAGTTAGTGCAATAAAAACAATGACTATAAAATAAATTTGCATACCTTGGAGTGAATGATCTTCTTTGTGGTGTAGTCCTTTTGTAATCCTTCTTGGGTTGATCAATATCTTCTCTTTGGTTGTTTCTTTCACAATGATTGACCTTTTTGTTTCCTGAATGTAGAAGTTCTTCTATATTCATTCCTTTCTGATTCTTTTTGACCATGATTCATTCATTTGAGAACTTTTTCATAACTCATTTCTTCTATTGCTTTCATCATGGAGCTTGAACCTTCCTCAAAATGAACATTCTTGTATCCTAGTTTGGATTTGTCACTGTATGGATTTTCACTATTGAGAATGTTTTCTAACACTTGAGAACTTTTCAAGTTCTTGCTAAGCTTGTTGACTTCAACTCTCAATGTCATGATTTCCTTTTCAAGCTTCTCACACTCCTTTTATTTCTTTATCGTCTAGATCGACATTACTTCTTCCTTTCTTTTTCCTTATTCAAGTAGGGTTCTCAAGTGGTTGTTTTCTTATTTGAATGATTTGTTTTTCTTCCATTCTTTCTTTAGCTTAATTAAAGCACTGATTAATTCTATCTCAAGATCCACTTCTTCTTCATCATTTTTCTTATTTTTCGTAGCCATAAAGAATATTTTTTCTAAGTCACTATTGCTTTCATCATCTTCATCAGATGAAGAACTATCTTCTCTTGCGTAGAGATTTTTCTTGAAGATTTTACTTTTATTGTTCCTATTTTCCTTTTGATATTTATTTTCTTTCTTAGGATCTTCCTCTTCATCACTATCTAACTTCTTAGCATAAGGACACATATTTGCAAAATTACCAATTTTACCACAATAAAAAAATTTAAAGAAAAGCATGCCTTTGTACTTGTTGGTTCCTCTCTTAAACTTTATTACGAAATTGGATATTTCTTCATCCTCATTTGAATCATCGCTACAACTGAAGTTTGGCTTTGACTCAGGCCTTTTCTTCTTCTTTTTCCTTTTGGATGCTTTAAAGGATACTTCTTTTGTGGATGGATTTCCCTATATTGTCCTCATTTCAATAGTTGTAAATATTCCATGTAGCTCATCCATACTTATCATACCCAGGTCTTCTCTTTCTTCTAGGGATGAAATATTCAGATAAAATCTCACTGGTAGAGAACTTGGTACCTTTTGAACAATGATTGGTTCTTTCATTTTTTCTCCCAAACCTTTAATAACATTCACTATTTCATCAAATTGTAGAAAGTAGGCTGCAATGATTTCCTCTTCTTTCATCTTTATTTGTTCAAATTGACCTCTATAAGTTTGAATCTTAACTCCTTTAACTTTGGCACCGCCTTCATAAACATTCTGAAGTTTGTCCCATATGTATTCTGCAGAATCACAATGCATAACCTTGACATATACTGAATCAACCAAACCATTCAAGACAACATTTTAATCCCTCGAATTGTTTTGACTGAGTTTGTTTCCATCGTTATCTGTTGGAGGAATGGCAATCTCTTTGTATTTGTCTACTACCGATTTCCAAAAATCAAATCCCTATGCTTGTACATATGTTTTCATCCTTTTGCTCCAAAATGAATAGTTCTTTCCATCAAACTGTGGTATTCCATTTTTATACAAATTGTTTCTCTCCATGATCTTCCTTCCAATGGTTAAATTGTTTCCTAAAGGAACCTTCTCTGATACCAATTGTTGGAATACTGAGAGGGGGGGTGAAATATGAACACTTTATACCACTTTTAACCACAATATATATTCTTTCACTTTAACAACAATGTTTAGCAGTTTATCATCAATGTATAATCTATGTTTACATTCAATATATCATGAGCATATAATCACATCAACAACATCACATCAAATACACAATACACCAATATTTACATGGAAACCCAAATGGGAGAAAACCACAAAATGTTTTCTTATATATATCAAGAATTCATTTATAGGAAGCACCAACTCCTAAATTCTCTAGCTGCAACTGGAAGGAGGCTACAACCCCCTATTATAAGGCTCCAACCTAAATGAATCTACAACTCCCTAAATTATTTGGCTCCAACCATAAGGAGGCTACAACCCCCTGGGTTCTCCGGCTCCAACCAAAAGGTGGCTATAACCACCTAGTTCTCAGGCTTTGACCTGAAGGAAGCTCCATCTCCCCGATTCTCTGGATCCAACCAAAAGGAGAATACAACCCCTTTACTTTCCCCATCTTGTCACCTTGAAGTATAAGCGTAGACCAATTTTCACTACCACAATCACTTCCACTATCATTGTCATCATCACTGCCACTATCACTTTCACTTTCAATATCACTATCATTGTCACTGTCACAACAACCTTCAACCTATCACTATATCCAACCTGTCACTATATACAACCTGTCACTATTCAACATTTCCAACTTGTCACTGTCACGATACTAAACTACATCCTCTCACATTGATCATATACTAAGGACACCTCTCAACAATATGTCCAACATCACCAAAACATGCCTCTATCAAGCATGTACCAAGATCACCAACATACCATCACAAGGTATGTGTTTCAACCATGTACCAACCTATACCATGCACCATGCATCAACTTGTGCCACAACCATGTACCACAACAAGTGCATCAACCATGCACCTCAACCTGTACCAAACCGTGCATCAACAATGTACCTCAACATGTACCAAATTGTGCATCAACCATGCACCTCGACACCATGCCATGTATTAATCATGTATCATACCATGTTTCAACCATGCACATCAACCATAGAAAGTGTCTTAACCATATACCATATCACTATTAATCATGCCATGTACCATAAGATAAGCCTCAATTATACACCATAACATGTAACCAAACCATACACCAAAATAGCCAATAATTATTATAATCAATGTACCATGACATCACCAAGATTTACCATAACACATACTATCATCACCATGCATGTATCATAACACCATAACCATAAACCTTAATACTTACCTCTGATCCTATAGTTGACTTGTTGTACTGTAAACTAACATGTAACTCTTCCACAGTCCTAAACAGCATGGTACCAACATCTCTTCTCAAACTTCCATACGTTTTTCAAGGATACACGACTTTCACTTCTACAGCCCACAAATATCCATTCTTTCCTTCACTACACCCCGCATACATTTGTTCCCTTCTAACCTATAACCCACAGATACCTCATATACTAGGGTTACTCATGCTTGCTACAACTCCGAGACTTTCACCTTCTACCTTCCTTCACAACCTCACAAAAATGTCGTCACAAAATAGCCAAAGTATCACAATACTAGACCATAACATTCACAAGATAGATATTCAATGTAAGTGTGTATGTGTACTTATGAGAGACTCCTTGAGGTGTTTATATACTTTTTCATAGTAACCTCTCTCCTTACTTTAGGAATTTCTTGTTGCAACCACTTTACCCTTTAACTAAGACTTGTAACCAACTAGGATCTTCTTGACCACTCTTCGAGGCTTCTAACTTTACAAGGCCATATCTCCCTAACCACGAGGAACCACGTGGCATACCATATATCACCGGAAATTGCACAACATGTACTATCCATCTATGAGTGTCTTACCTTCAATTTCACTGTACTTCATTTCCATATTACTCAACCAACTATAGACTACATCAAATGTACCCAACTAACTCATCATCAATCTCGATCATGCAAGTGTCAATCAAATTTCCAACTTCTTTGGACCTCTTCAAGGGTTGACATCAATATCTAAGGGTTGACATCAATATCCAATATCACTCTCCAAGGGTTGACATCAATGAGAACCAATTGTCCAACAATATCAGAAAAAAATTACTACAATTATATTCTAAAAGTGAATATAATTATTGGAATAATAAAATTGAATGCATTCACTTGGTCAATATTTGAAATGTCACAACTTGGCATTAAGTGGACAACATGTTCAACATTAATGTTTTCATATTTTAATTTTTTTATGCATTTAGTCTAAAAGAGTTACAATAATTCTATATGATATTAAATGTGATCTTGATGTTATTCTCTAACTTTTAATATGGATCTAGCATCACATTTGCTAGATGGATTTAAAACTAAAAATTTAAATAATTGGTTTTTAGTTTTAAATCCATCTAGCAAATGTGATGCTAGATCCATATTAAAACTTAGAGAATTACATCAAGATCACATTTAATATCATATAGAATTATTCTAACTCTTTTAATTGCATAAAAAAACCAAAAGATGAAAACATTAATGTTGAACATGTTGTACACTTAATGCCAAGGTGTGACATTTCAAATATTGACCAAGTAAATGCATTCAATTTTATTATTCCAATAATAATATTCACTTTTAGAATATAATTGTAGTAAAGTTTTTCTAATATTTATATATAATTTTGTTATTCACTTTTAGAATATAATTGTAGTAAAGTTTTTCTAATATTTATATATAATTTTGTTGGCTCTCAACCAAGTTTTGAGGAAACCTTGGTCAGAGTTGACCCACTTTTGGACTTCGACACTTTGGTCGAAGATGGAGCGCCATGGCGGAGCTGAGATTGCGGATCTCACTGATTTTGTGGGATATGTGGACCCAATAAGGGGTCCTCTAGGGTTTTTGTAATAGGGCTTATGGGATGTCGACCCATGGGTTCTCCCATGTTAGGCCTTATTGTAAGGGGATGTAAAACTATAAATAAGAAGAATGTATTGTAGAAATAAAAGGACGATGTAGGAATGGTTTTGAGCTAAGTGCAAGTTGTTTGAGTTGCTTTGTGCAAAGGCATGTATATCTATTAAGGCTATATACTCGATAGAGAAGTTGGCTCTGTGCCTTGACTTAGCTTTGGAAGGAGGATATGGTGCTCAGTGCACGGATCTCTTGTCTGGTGTGAAACTTGACTATATGGATTAGTGCACAGGGGTCACTGAATGTAAGAGATTTACGAATAATAAAGAAGGTGAAGCGGTTGGTGGACGTAGCCCCACACTAGGGTGAACCACGTATATCTTGTGTCTTTGGTTGCTTTGTGCTATGTTGTTTATGTTATGATTTTTCTTAGTGATTTGATTATTATGTATGATAGATATATCTGTTGTTGCTTAGTTCTTTACATGTGTTAAGTATGAATGGATGTTAGATATAACTTATAATGTTAAGTGCTAAGTGTTCAGGTTATATGTTCATTCAATATTACTGCGTCGATCTATATTTTACTGAATCCTATGGTGTTAATTAAGTTAAGGAAATAATGCATGTTAATTATAAGTATTAATAGACCACTATGCGAAATGTTTATTATCACAGATATGTGTCCCAGCTTGGTTATAGACACCTGCGTCCTGTAACCCCCCCTGCTTCTACCTCGGGTGAGACCTCCCCTACTTTGCAGGTGTTGCCAAAAGGGCCGGTAGTCGGGGTTTTGTTGGTGCACTATTAAGCATTGAATCCTGGGTCTTCCTGTGTGCCAACAAATGGTTCCTTTGTTGGGACCTTAAACTGTGATTGTTGGGAACTAAAGTAAAGAAAAGAGAATATATGTGCATAGATCTGTTGTTGAAGTGCGCAAAACTCTACTTGACTTGCGAAGATTTGTGCTAAGAAAGAAATCCAATCTAAAGAAAAGAGGTAAGCTTTGTGCTTTGGTAAGAGAAAGATAAGTGATATTTTTTGTTTCGAAAGCATGAACTTAAGTATGTTTGATAGATTATGTGCTAGTCTGAAGGCTAGGGTGCAGTTTAAATAAAGAGTTGATTTGAGTAAAATTAATAGAAATGAAGAAATATATGTTATTCCTATGCATAGAAAGAATTTTTGGACTATTAAGTGGATGCAGGAACCTAGAATTATTTTTTGCAGATTGCAGATCCAACACTGTGATCCTAGTGCACAGTAAAAAGAGCTTGGGGAACATTTAAGAGAAAAAGAGGATTAACCTTGTGTTATAATTGTAGAAGACTGGGACATCTTGCTAAGGAATGCCCTGGCATAGGTACTATTTGTCTTTGTTGTAATATTGTTGGTCATGAGGTTGAGGATTGTCCAAGGATGATTGCTAAAGTCGAAAGGATGAATATAAGACAAGAAAACTATGAAGAGAGTCAAAAGACTAAGAACATGTTATAAAAAAGTCCAGAGGAAGTTCAGACTACAGTAGTACAGTAGAAAGAAACGATGAATGTTCACAAAGATGTCAGTTTACCAGAGATCCTGAAAGTAAATCAGCACATAAGTAAAAGAATAGAAGACTTTGACATAGACTGTGTCTTGGATGAAGAAACGCAAGTGAATATTATGACAGAAGAAACTTGCGAAATTTTGGGAAAACCTACTGTGATACCTTCATTGGGAAGGATAGGCTTGTTTAAAGGAAAAATGATAACTTTATGTGGAAGAGTTACTAGTGTACCTATTATTTTTCATGGAACATCAATTGAGAGGAATTTGAAGTCATTAAGTTTGTTGGGGACAATGCCCCTTTCCCACTTTTGTTAGGTAAGACTTGGATTGAAAAAGATCAAATCAGAAGGAAAGAAGAGGAAGAGGCCACACAAAAGAAAAAGAAAGAGATAAGGGATTTCATAGCTAGAAAAATAGACTGACTAATAGAAGAACGAGAAGATAAGCCAAAGAAATAGAACAAAGTAACAATGCAGAAGGAACATAAAGCAAAAGAATTAGCTATCAAAGTTGAAAGAATGCAAGAAGGCTTGAAGAACCTATCTATGCAAGAAAGGAGTATATCCACCCAGGAAGTAGTAAGAGAAGGGATATTAACTTCTAACCCTCTGAGGGCATCTCAACAGTGTGAAGCCACTACGGTAGGGGAAGATAAGAATAAGAATCAAAAGAGGATTCCATAAATAGTTAGAGCTCAGATCACAGGAAAGAAGGCAATGAAGCTCAATAATAAGATTTAGCTAAGTTGGAAAGGCTACAAGAAGCTACAAAAAATAGATGGAAGACTTCGCACACTGGAACCTCGTAGGAGGCAGGTTCGAAGGATTTGAACCTTGCTAGAACAAAAAGACCACACAGAATGGGAATTCTCCCTAGCGAAGTTAGATGACCGTTGGAAGCACCCTGATTGTTAGGATGACGCTCCAGAATGGCTAGAAAACACATTTATGGGCTAATGGACCACTTTTTGGACGTTGATACCAAGCCATAACGGACATATTCACATTGATGAAAGCATCCCTGGCCATTGGAAGAATTCATTGCAATGCCCTGCTTATTTAACTCGGTGGTCATTGCGTCGGGACCACTTTTTTACACCCATGATTAACTGAGACAAGAATAGAATTGTCCATGTGTCGAGTTGTGTAGTCTGTTATTATCTAAAAGAATACCTTGTCATCCATTTTTCTACCCCGCTTGTCCATTCGTCTACCTCGACCCATCTGTTTAAAAGTGAGAATGTCGAGCGAACCCAGTGAACTAGAGAAGTCTGTCGAGGAAGTCCTTAAGAAGATAATGGCTGATAAATTGACATCTGAAGGTATCCAAGAATTGTCCACTAGGGGATTGCAGGCTTCCCCTTTGAATGGATGTCGTTCTAGGTGTTCCAATCTCGTGACCAAGCAACGAAGTAAGCACCGCTGTGATCTGGCTAATGTGAAGCAGATCTCGTCGATCCTACCAGAGTACATTCCACCTTTGGATGACGTCGTTAACCGTGACAACATTCCCCGAGACTATGAGTACACCCTATTCACCACGTACATTCCGAAAGGAATATATGTAGCTGGAAGTTAGTTAAGACAGATCCTAGTATTAAAGAACAACGACTTCAATCTAGGAGACAAGAAGAACTATGCTATGCTAGCACCCCACCGCTACTTGATGAAGTTGAATGGAAAGAAGCATTGCCTCATCTCCCAACCATGGATTAAGGGACTGGTGTAGTACACTGTACTGAATGTCATGAAGATTCCCCATTTTGGCCGCCACGAGGAGGTTAACGCTTGCATTAAACTCCTCCTGTCATGCTATCATAGTGGATACATGTGGCTCGACCAAAGGATTACCATGGATCTAACACTTATCCACCAAATTATAGGCTTAAGTGCAAAGGGACCTGACCCTCAGCAGTTTTATCTAGGGAAGGTCTCAGAACGCTCCTTGGAACAACACATCAAGGAAGATTACGAAGAATTAGAGAAAGGAAAGAGAGGTTACAAGGTAGCCTCTATATAGGATGGAGCACTATGCCTTGCTTGCCAAATCATAGTTGGAAATCTCGTAAGAAAGAACTGCCCCACACAGGTCACCGGGTTCCTGGTGGACCTCGTAGGAAAATGTGTGGAGGGCATGTAGATGAACTTAACGAACTACCTCATCAATGAGCCGGAGAAGGATTATCACGAAGCCCAGGATTTGGGATATGAATTCCACTACAGTTGGCTGATCATTTTGATTGCATTTGTTGCTTGGCAAATGTCTGAAGGAGCCACCTTTCTAGAGATTGAAACCTCAGATCCGTTGGCTGCTTGGTTTTCCACCTTGTGGTACACCAATGACATGATGAAGCAGTGGAAGTCCAATGTTGTGTTTCATGCATACTATCAATAGTTGAAGATCGCCATCGAATCGTTTCCATGCATGACACTGCACACCCTGCACCGGTGCCGACCTATAGAAAAGTTCCGCGCAGATCTGCATTTCATCTACATCATTGCGTGCAGAGATGAAAACTAGGAAGAGTTACAGTTGTACTACAAGCTAACAAATGAAGACATGGAGAGATTACAAAGGAATGGTCGGAGGAGTTCCTTGTACCTATTGCTGATGCAAAACTCTCCGACACTGACACCATAGGAATCCCCATAGTGACAAGAGTTGAGCATGTCGGATAAACTAGTGGGAAGAATAAGAAGAAGAAGCAGGAAGAAGTCCAAGATATAGAAACCGATGAAGAAGACAATGCTTCCGAAGATAACAGGTCTGACTCGCTATGAGGAGGAGGAGAAGACCAAGAAGAAGGATAAGGAGGAGGGGATAAAGGAGAAGAGCAAGGAAAACACAAAGCTAAACCACCTGAAGACCCCCCTACTGGAACATTCACGCCGCATAAGAGGAAGGTTTCTCCAAAGAAACCTTTAGCAAGGAAGAATACGCGCGCTAGTAAGCCTCAGTTGGAGGCCATGCTCACAAAGGATGATATTAATCTGGTCCACGGAGCTATGGAGGAAGTTTCTGAGGACATCTTGCAGAGATATGGAGAAAATAAGGAGGAGATGTATGGGAGGATTGAGAAGAATCTAAAATAAGTACAACAAGTTGTTCGTGCAATACCTACTATGCCTTCCTCGTTGCATATTATAGAATTGGGGGATGAACCAACCTAACTAAGAAGACTTGCGGATGCGACAAAAGCTCGACTTTAGAGAGTCCAGGAAGAGAAGGAGAAGGCTACAAAAGCCTTGAAACAAGAGAAAGATGAAGCCTTAGAACAATTACAAGTTGCACGATACAGTGTAGCCGCGTATGAAAGTGAAAGAGAAGAGTTTCATGCGATGCTCCAGGAGGAAAACGCCTAGCTACAGAGAGAAAAGGAGCAGTTGCTCACAAAGTAGGCCATGATCAAAGAAGTAGTGAGAAAATCATGTCACTATGTGCCAGGCTTGGAACAGGAGGACCAGGAGTCGTTCGAGGCTCAAGTAGTGAAGCTCGCTGAGACCATCCAAGAACTTCAAGTGAGGATAATAGAATTGGAGGCCCAAGCAGTAATGAGCACTCCGCAGGAGGTGCGTGACCAGAGGGAGGAAACCACTAAGAATAAAATTGTAAGAATCAGAGCCCTCACCTCAGAATGTAAACAACTGAGTGATAGAAGCGCACAAACATATGAATGTCTCACAAAGGATCCAGAGCTAAAGAAGTTGGAAGCACATTTACAGGAGGTGCAATAACAGGCATTTTCAGTGCAGGCACATATGAAGCCGCTCACCGCAGTTGAAAGAATGAAGAGATCCCAGGAGAAACCCACAGTGTAGCAACATATCATTTCTCTCCAGGGAAAGGTAATGGAAGTCACGCAGAAGTTGCAACCTGTGTAGGACGAAACCTGCAAGGCGTTCGAAGAGATTGATGGAAAGGGATCACAATTGGACCAAGTAGTTACATCAGTAGAACAGTGCCTAGAAGGGCATGTGACAGAGAAGATGATCTAGGAGATTGCTCAGCAGGAGGCTTAGGCGAAGCAACAAGCCGAGGTTGCTCGAGTTAATCTTGAGGCCTTTGAAGCAGGATTGTCCACAACTGAGTGACTCGGAACGAGTCATAGGTGAGTGTTGGGGGCCTGTTGGTCCTCGACCAAGTTTTGAGGAAACCTTGGTAAGATTTGACCGACGTTTGGAATTTGACACTTTGGTCGAAGATGGAGCGCCCTGGCAGAGCTGAGATTGTAGATCTCACCGATTTTGTGGGCTATGTGGACCCAGTAAGGGGTCCTCTAGGGTTTTTGTAATAGGGTTTATGGGATGTTGGCCCATGCGTTCTCCCATGTTATGCCTTATTGTAAGGGGATGTAAGACTATAAATAAAAAGAGTGTATTGTAGAAAGAGAAGGACGATGTAGGAAGGGTTTTGAGCTAAGTGAAAGTTGTTTGAGTTGCTTTGTGCAAAGGCATGTATGTGTGTTAAGGCTCTGTGCTCAATAGAGAAGTTGGCTCTGTGCCTTGACCTAGTTTTGGAAGGAGGATCTGGTGGTTGGTGCGCATATCTTCTGTCTGGTGCGAAGCTTGACTCTATGGCTTAGTGCACAAGGGTCACTGAATGTAAGATATTGACGAATAATAAAGAAGGCAAAGCAGTTGGTGGACGTAGCCCCACACTAGGGTGAACCATGCATATCTTGTGTCTTTGGTTGCTTTGTGTTATGTTCTTTATGTTATGATTTTGCTCAGTGCTTTGATTATTATGTATGATAGATAGATTTGTTATTGCTTAGTGATTTACTTGTGTTAAGGATGAATGGATTCTAGATCTAACTTATAATGCTAAGTGCTAAGTGTTCAGGCTATATGCTCATTCAATATTATTGCGCCGATCTATCTTTGATTGAATCCTGCGGTGTTAATTAAGCTAAGGAACTAAAGCATGAATAGACTATTGTGCGAAGTGTTTATTATTATAGATATGTGTCCTAGCTTGGTTACAGACACCTGCATCCTGTAACCCCCCCTGCTTCTACCTCACGTGAGACCTCAACTGCTTTGCAAGTGTTGCCGAAAGGGTCGGTAGTCAGGGTTTTGTTGGTGCACTGTTAAGTGTTGAACCCTGGGTCTGCCCCTGTGCCAACAATTTTTTTTGTTTTTAACAATGTTCAACATTGCAGAAAGGACATGAACTCTAGGATGGTGATAAAGTGAAAGTGTTAGATCCATATGAAAGTGATGTTGTTGGTGTTGAATAAATTCACTCCTTTTCTATGATCCATGTAGGGACACTAAGTCGTGAAGATGCTAACGTCAATATTATTAAGGTCACAAGTAAAACATCCCCCTTCCATATTAAGATAAACTAGATGTATGTAACCATTTGAAAGAGAAGTAAGGAAGTTTCACTCACTGGCCTTTGAAATATTTGTAAAAGTCAATGTAGATTATTTTCATGTATTTGTCTAGTTGGTGATTGCAAAGCTTGATGTTGTTGACTTTATGGAGGAAGTTTTTATCATGTACTAGAGTGGATCAATGTGAAACTCAATATTGTAGTATCCGTCTTCACATATTTTATATAATATATAATATTTATGTTGTTCATGTTATATATGTTTGTATTTGATCTTATTTATAATATTGTTAGCCAATGTGAATTTACATGTTTATATAAATTTAATCTATTTCCATTGATTCACATACGTGACACTTAGTTGATTTGATATGTAGAATTGTTGAATTTAGGTTTAACTCATTTTATATATAAGTGACACTTAGTTGATTTTATGTATACTATTGTTTAATACAAATTTATTTAGTGCATGTATAACATTTGTAATTATTGTTTAAGTATATAATTATATATATTTATTTCACTAATATTGGATCACATCAATACTATACTGACACAATTTGTATTCACATTAAATAAATTTATATCGAATGAAATAAGCAACAAAAATAAAAGGAATATGAATCTACTAAACTAGTAATGAATATAGTGAAATGAAAAGATTAAACCCTGCTATCTCAATTGGATTTCAAGGGTTTCGTTCTATAAGGCAGACAAGGTTTGAAACTCGTGGTAGTCGGGAGGAGATACCAAAAAAATCCATCCATGTTAAGGGTTGGTGTGGCCCGGGCCAGGTGCAATCCATAGGTTATTTGATGGATTAGATGCCCCTAGGTCGTGGTTTCTTAGACTATAGGCTAGTCCTGTAGGTAATGAACACGCTAGCAAACAAAAAAACATGAAATGAAAAATTAATTTTAGGAGTTTACTTTGTCATTGCACTGCTAGGGTTTTCCTAATATAGTCATGGGACATGGATTCAGACCTCAGAGGGAGTTATACTCCCCCTCCATATGTAAAGGCTTTGGCCTTCCATGCCCTCAAAATAGCCCTCAAGAAATCCATGAAACCACAACCCTCTCTCTTTGTCAATAAATTGGACAACGTTCTAGAGGTTTCTCTCCTGGTTTCCACTTATTGACATATGGCTCTTACATTAGCTAAAAGAGGCTTGATTGGTTGGTAATTGGTTTAATAGGATCCATCCTTCACTCATATCTATGTCCAACTAGGTCCAAAGAACTGACAGGTTTTAATAAAAGGGAATATCATGAGTCACACATTACATCTATGGTAGAGGATTTTATATTTTTTTGTTCCAAGCAAAGGAGGATAGAGATCTCATATTCAGAATGAATCCAACCTTGAAATTGATGTTCCATATGTTTTTCTAGTTTGGATATGTCTCCCCCATTTGCCTATTCGCTGCTGGAGTGAAGATTTGGTTTAGAGCATTGGGAACTCTTTGGGGGACTATATAGACAAATATGAACATAAGGATGGGATGTTTTTCTGTGCTAGGATATGCATTGAGGTCGACATGGAGAAACGTGTTTTGGAAGTGATCCTCCTAACCATTGATAATTGGAAACATGTCCATCAATTGGATTATGAGCAACTAACTTTCAAATGAATATAGGCACTTTAAGAAGCATTGTAATAAAAACATTGCTCCATCCCAACCAACCCTTGATAAAAAGGAATACCAATGGAAGATGGTTAAAAAATGATGACTTACAAGTAGTAGAACTCAAAGGCACCGCAATCGACCCCATTTTATTTAGGACAATCAGTTCTTATTGGTTCAAAGTAAGCTACAATCAAGAGCCAAGCAGCCTTGGTGATGCCTAAAACCACCCCTTCAAGGTAGACCCAAGGAAACATGGTTTTATCTGTAGGACACGTCAAACCCCATGATGGAAAAATGGGTTCAATAACTGATAGGTTTGAATCACTTTCTTAGGAAGAGCCTACCTCATTTATAGAAGTGGTTGCACACTTAGTCAAAACACCCACACCCTTATTTCCACCTAGATCATATGTTTTAAGTGAATCTCATACTAATCCCTCATTATCAGTCAAGGATGATCTCCTTTCAGATCAATAGGAGGAAATTTACCATATCTCTATCAAGCCCCAACTTTCTTCAAGCATCTTAGCAAGGAGAAAATCCCATCAACAATGGAAGAGAACAAAGAGGAAGAGGAAGAAGAAGAGATATAGCCCAAAAAGGCAAGCAGAAAGCCGACAAAAGAAAAAAGGAAAAAGTAGCAAAAAAGGAGAAAATCCTAGGTATCCAAACAAAAAAATCAATGGGATCTAGAAATAAGAGTGCAAAGAACCCAAGAATAAGTGCTCCACTTCAGGGAGGAAGTCACAAACCCCCATTTGTTAAATAATTAATATTATTTCCTAGAATTGTCGAGGAATGGATAGTAGGTTTAAAGCAGAAGCCATGTGATATTTAATAAAATTGGAAAATCAAACTATCCTCCTACTCTAGGAGACCAAGATTGAGGCAATGGAAATGGTAAACCTTGGCAAAATAAATTGGAAAAGGAGGAAAAAAACAATGGTAAGTTCCAGAGGAGCTTTAGGAGGTATTTTCACCCTTTGGGATAGTTCTCCATTTCAGCTAGATTTTTCTCATCAAATACAACATTGGATCCTATCATGCTTTGTGCATCAGAACTCAATTACTCACTACAATATTTTTAATGTATACATGCATGTAACTTATACAGAAAAAAAATATTGTTAGTGCTCCTTATAGGCTTTGAAATAATCTGTATTTTCTAAGAATAGCATTGTGACTACATAATTCAATGTGATTTTGGACAATAGTGAAAGAAGAGGTGGAAACATCGGGTAACTGTTATCCCTGATATCTAGGGATAACTAGGAGATCATGTCTCGAGGCCCACATGGTCCTAGACATGGAGTACGAGAGCAGATCGACTTGAGAATGGCCCTTGAGGGCCCATCTTTCTTCTTCTCATCCAGACTTGTCCTGTCAGCAGTACCAGCTTCCATCACTACCGACCTGGGATTGCATCGGAGAGGGATCTTGCTCCATGAGGTAATTGGTCCCAGGTATCATGTTATGTGTCATGTTTGATCGTTATGACCTTCTTATATATGCATTAAGTTCCTTTCATTTCGGATGACTGCTTGGATCTTACACTAATCCACTTGACCACTGTTGGGGTAATTGATGGGGTAACTTAGCAAGCTAGTATTCATGGGTTTTGGTTAGCCACCAAGGGGGATTTGCAAAGCCATCTTCCGCTCCCACCATCTTATCACTTTTACATCTTATACCTCGCTCATCCATCCCATTCCCCTAGTTTGGTCGTTAGGATGACCTCTCAGGGTACATTTTGTCTTGTGGGAAGAAGGGGCTAAAGGCCCAGGGGGTAAAAGCAGCTGGTAAAAGATAAAATCCATAGGAAATAAAACCTAGAGATGCTTCGCCCAGGGGATCCCCGAGAAGGAAACAAAAAGCCTCTCGATAAGAAACTAAGGGACCCTAAGAAAAATAAAATAAATAAATGCAAGACCTAACCAAGAGGATGGGAGGTCTCATAGGTATTTAGCAGTATGACATTGCCACTATATGGTCACCAAACCAGGGCAGTGACCTTTGGTTGCATGGCCAAAGGAAAGGGGGTCTCATCACGAGCCAGCCTTCTCATTTTTGCCAAGATACTAGTGGGTAACGCTGTCAGCTCTAGCCACCAAGCCAAGGCAGTGTCCTCTTCATCAGACCTTGT
>ML811909.1:44594-60778 GCA_009831015.1 Picea engelmannii | reverse complement strand
GAGCCGACCCATTATGTTCATAGGTATTTAGCGGTATGACATTGCCACTATCTGGTCACCAAACTAGGGCAGTGACCTTTGGTTGCATGGCCAAAGGAAAGGGGGTCTCATCACGAGCCAACCTTCTCATTTCTGCGAAGATAATAGTGGGTAACGATGTCAGCTCTGGCCACCAAGCCACGACAGTGTCCTCTTCATCAGACCTTGTAGTAAAAAGCAATAAAATAAAGATAAGGCAATAAAGGGCTTGGAAAAAATGCATCCATGACGGGTACAGCTCGCCTCCTACAAAGGCACCCATAGACAACACCAACCCTTGGTCTTACTATAAATGGACATCCCTAAAACCATATCACCTCATTACACATGGCTTGAATAATCCTTTGAGGTAACTTTCCATCTCTTGTGGGTATTAGCCCAATAGGTTGACTTGTTGGTTTCCTTAGCTTTGTATAGTAGATCTGTGTAATGTCTTTGAGCTCTTAGATGATATGATAGGGATGCATATGTTTGATAACTTTAATGTTGAGATATGATTTACATTGCTATGATATCTAGGACTAATGAGCCCATGGAGGGCGTAGTCTTTGATGTGCAGGACCATGCCCGATGGACAGGTACCAGAGGATCGGTGCACATGGGGAGATGATTAGCTCGGACCTCCATGGGGTTGAAGAGCCCATCAGATGGTTGTTGGGATGGCAGAGGCAGGACAGAGTTATGATGAGCCTTTGCATGGAGGAGAAGAAGGACGCCCTCATCAGGACGCTTTGGCAGAGATTGACATATGGGGGATCATCCCCTGCAGGTGGTATGATGGCTTTGATGGGCAGGACGCCACCAGGGCAGACTGGACGTTTCCTGGAGGATGTGGAAGCGTGTTTGGACCTTGTGGAACGTGTGGCAGCTTGCAGAAGGCCCAGAGGGGCCAACGTTTTGCTCCTTGGATGTTGATTTTGCCCTGAAAGGGCCAACGTCTCCCCCAGAGGGGCTTGACGTCTCCTATTCTAGCTCTATTTTGACATTTTTAGCATTTTGAGTGACAAATAATGAAATATTGTAAAGTCACCCTTGTCGGCTGTTTTTAATGACCTAATTGTTAATTAAAGGTCATAGAGATGATATAAATTGAGGACGTTTTACCCTCATTTGGACATAACAACAACCGGCTCTCTTGTGAGAGTGACTCTTTTATCTTTTGTCTTGGATATTTGCTCTTGGAGTGAGGCGCTACACTTGGAAGGATCATCTTTGGCATGTTTATGGTGTTTTTGTCATTGGAAGGTGTTACAACTAGGGTTTGATAAGCTTCTTCATGAATTTGTAAGTGTTTTTCTCATCAAAACTTCTTGATTGAATGGTTGTTGATTAAATATCTTACATGCATAGTTACATTGTTATTATTATTCTTAATCATTGAAACCCTAGGGAGCCAACACACAAGTAGGTCATGGCCTCATGTCTCCATGACAAGAACTAGTTTAGCCATTGATTAAAGAAGGTTTAGCCTAGCCATAGCTACACTAGCCATTCTTTTTTCTGAGTTAGTTTTGGATATAAGTTGAAAAAAGAGGACGTCCTAGGCCTAATTGAGTTTACACCTAGGGTTTGGACTTTTAGGGTTTGAAAATCCTTGTCCCCAAGCAACACTTTTCAGCCCTAGACTTGTATCTTAAAGCTAGCCATTTTGCCAAAGAGTTCTAAGGAAAGAGGGAGGAGCATACGGACTAGCTTTAGCTACACCGGAATGAGCCTCCTCCCCTTAGGGTTTTGACTTTGTGGCCCTCCTTTTGTAGCACTACAAAGCCTAACCCTCTCGTCCTTAGATTTATATCTTTCCGAGACATTAGTCTCTCTCCTTGACTCCATAATACCCAAGGCACTAGTCTAAAAGTAAAATGTTGAGGTTTATATGCTAGAACAACTCTTTCAAATTCTCTTTATTTGAAACCCTAACTAACCCTAGCGTCTAGACTAACCCTAATTGATGATGACGTCTTGCCTTGTTTGAATTTGTGCTTGGACCAAAAGTTGCGGCTGAGTCATCTCTTGATAGCCATAGAGGTTTTATGCAATTCCATTGGTTGATTTGTCAAAAACGTCCACCTCTTTGACTAGCTAACCCTAACCCTAAAACAACAACAATATAGGTGACGTCACACTTCTTTGATCTTTGCTTGGCTCAAAACATTTTGACATTTGTCACCTTGTCTGATAGACTTTGAGTTGTTGATTGCATTTATAAGCTTGTTTTACAAAACGTCCTACTCATTGTCTTCATTTTTTACCTAATACTAGGGCTGATGTCACCCTATTTCAGCAATAGTGACGCAACAACAATATTTATATGAGCAGATTTTCATTGTGATAATACAAAGATTTGATTTTACACATTGAATGCCAATATATCTTATGTATTTATTGAAGAAGTGACATTAGTATAAGATTTTATTGCAATCATTGACTTCGTCAATAATTACTCTCATTAATGCTCATATATGTTAAAGATAGTCATTAATACTTTGAAGAACTAACCACTGCAGCACATCTTCTAGCTTTATTTGTCTTGTCTCGCAAACAGGTGCCATCCAGTGGAACATTTCTCTTCCTTTTGACTATCACATTGGCAGTAATCTGTGAAGGGGAGCTTGTCTTAGACCTTTGAAACCTTAAACCTTGATCCTTCTCCTTCAGAAAACCCCAGATTACTAGGGACGTCTCCCTTGGGATTAGCCACCCTAAATAGAAAGAGCCCCCCATCGAGGTGACAGTGGGTGGGGAAGCTCCTGTTACGCCAGTTTGAAGCCTTGACTCAAGCTACCTAAACCCTTCCTACAAACTGTGCGATAACAGTAACATTTTAGAGAAAAGATGAAGAACTTCTGATGGATTAAGATCTAGTTGATGTCAAACCAGTGAAGGGGAAATACACATGGATGAATAGAAGAATAGGACCGGGCCATATTGCTGCTAGATTGGATCGTTTCCTTATTCAAGGTGAAATTTTGGTAAGAAACAATATTATAACTCCGAGGATCATCTCATCAACTATTTTTGACCATAAGCCAATCACTCTTCAAGTCCTTCTGTCTCCATACTTTGTGCCACTTCCATTAATATCTAGTCCTCTCTGACTTTGATCCCCAAAGTTTTGGAGATTATTTCAGAGGAATGGGGGAAGTGGGTCGTGAGCTGACACACTTTAATTTTGGAAGAGAAATTAAAAGAAATAAAACTCACCCTCAAGGAATGGGCAAAGCTCTCACACGTCTCCTTGAGAAAGGAAAAAATGCAAATGTGGTCTTAGCTTGAAGCTCTTCAGGTGAGGATGGAAATGGAAGATATTAAAACTTAATAATAGGAAGAAGAAATATTCTTATGCAACACGATACACAAAGTATCCATATCAGAGGAAGAAATGTGGCATCTCAAATATCAAAGCATGTGGTTGAAATATAGGGATAGTAATACCTCATTCTTTCATCGACAAAACAAAGCTCACTACAAGGAGAACACCTTTTTGTGGAGGTTTTTACAAAACCTCCCCAAAACAATTATTCCTTCTCCGTTTATAGTGGAGGTTGTGAGTGGAGGCAGGAAGCCAGAGGTTTTTGTGGATGTTTTAACACCAATGCGCCTAATTCGACCAACCACACCGATGTTCCCTAAGTCGACTTAGGTGCACCAATGCAATTAGTCAAATTAAGGCGGTTAGGTGGAGGTTTTTGCATAGGTTTTAACACCAGTTTGCTAAGTTGATCGTGCGCACCGATGCTTAGCAAATAAAGGGAATCGATAACCACTATTAATATAAAATACTAAAATATCATTTTTTATTTTATAAAAAATAAAATGCATCAAAGTGCTCCCTAATAACAAAGCACATCGATGCGCATATAACAAACACACTAGAACATGTGTGCTCCTAAGTCAACCAACCACCTCCGTGCTCTTACAAAACATAATTCCCTGATGCTTAACAAATAAAGCACACCAATAACCACTATAATCAATATAAAATACTAAAATGCATTGTGATTCTCCCCAATAACAAAGCATACTAGTGCTCCCCTCATAACAAAGCACACTGGTGCTCCTAATTCGATCGTATGCACTGGTGCTCCTAAGTCAATCATGTGCACCAACTCTTAACAAATAAAGCACACCAATAACTGTTATTAATATAAAATACTAAAATATAATTTTTTATTTTATAAAAAATAAAATGCATCGTGGTTCTCCCCAATAACAAAGTGCACCAATGCACGTATAATGAATGCATCAGAATAGGTGTGCTCCTTAGTCGAACAACCACACTGGTTATCTTACAAAACATATTTTCCTGGTTCTTAACAAATAAAGTGCATCGATAACCGCTATTAATATAAAATACTAAAATTCTAAAATGCATCGTGGTGCTCCCCAATAACAAAGATCATTGGTTCTTCCCTAATAACAAAGTGCACCAGTGCTCCCCCAATAATAAAGCGTACAGTTGCTCCCCCAATAACAAAGTGCATTGGAACAATTGATTTTTAAACAAAAAAAATAATTTAAAAACCATAAACCTTCCACAATTCTCTTAGAAACCAATACAACCTTGATGCATTCCAGTACAAAAACACACCAATGCATCTTATTGTCGGGCGCACTGTTAAAGGATAAAATAAAATGAAAAAATTACCAAACCGAATCAATGCACCAAAATATAAAACGAAAAAATGAGTGGGAATTTTATATTTTCAAAATGTATGTGTTCATAAATGAAAAATCCAATCATTATTTCATTATTTTGTGAACATTTAGAGGGGAGATTTGTGCAAGAGAGATTTACGAGAAAAGTATTTGGAGTGGGTAGATTTTTTTGAAGAGTCAGATTTACATACAAATTTGTAGAGGAAAAATATCAGGTATGCGATTTTATTCTATTCACCATCTCAATATTTTCTCTATTTGATTCAAACAAATTTCATCGCATTATCAAAAAAATAAAAGAGTTCAACAATCATATTCTGTATTGAAATCCCTAGCTTTAATGTTGTTTCTCTTGGTTTTCCTCTCTATATTTAACAAGTATATATTTTTTTAAGAAATGGATTTTTATAGGATTTATTTACTTGTATATGGGGCATTTGGTATCTGTTGCAATGGAATCACTCATTACATTGGATCCCAAACCCTATCATTGTTATTTTTCTTTAAAAAAAACATTTATGCAATTCATGGTGTGCACTGTATAGGAATAGCGTGGTGGTACGAATGTTCCTGTATAGGAATGAGTTATTGGTTCTTTTACAAAACATAATGCCCCATTGCTTAACAAATAAAGCGTACAAATAACCACTATTAATATACAATGCTAAAATTCCAAAATGCATCGTGGTGCTCCCCAATAAAAAATCACATTGGTGTTTCCCCAATAACAAAGAGCATCATTGCTCCCCCAATAACAAAGCGCACCAATTATCCCCCAATAACAAAGCGCATATGAACAATTGATTTTTAAACAAACAAAAAAAATAAAAACCATAAACCTTCCATGATGTGCTTAGAAACCAATGCATCCCTAGTGCATTCTGGTAAAAATAATGCATCGGTGCATCTTAATGTGGAGCACATCATTAAAGGGTAAAATAAAAAAAATACCAAACTGAATCAATGCACCGAAATATAAAACGAAAAAATGAACGAGAATTTTATATTTTAAAAATGTGTGTGTTTATGATTGAAAACCCTAATCATTATTTCATTCTTTTGTGAAAATTTAGAGGGGATATTTGTGTAAGAGAAATTTACGAGCAATGTCTTTGGAGTGGGTATAATTTTTTGAAGATCCATATTTACATACAAATTTGCAAAGGATAAATTTAATGTATGCGATTTTATTCTATTCATCATATCAATCTTTCCCCTATTTTATTCAAACAAATTTCAATTAATTATCAAAAAAATAAAAGGGTCTCACAGTTACATTTGGTATTGGAAGCCCTAACTTCCTTCTTGTTTCTCTTGGTTTTTATTTCTGTATTTCATAAGTATATTTTTTTAAGCAATATGTTTGTATGGAGTTTATTTACTTTTATATGGGGCATTCAAAATTTGTGGCAATGGGATCACTCATTCCATTGCATCCCAAACCCCATCATTGTTAGTTTTCTTTAAAAAAAATGTTTTTGCGATTTGCGGTGCGCACTATACAGGAATAGCACACCAGTGCACATGTTCCTTTCAACAACATTGCAAAGTTTAAAATAAAAATAACCTTGTTTTTAATATAAAAAGTGTCATATTTTAACTGCACAATAAACAATAATGATGCATTGGTGTTTCTGTTAATTTATAGAGTAGTGATGTGTATACACATTATTAAAGCACCGATGCATATACATATTATTAATGCACCAGTGCATATACATATTATTATTGCACTGATGTGTACTAGTTTATTATGAGAACCGAAATATTATTTTGTACAAAAAATCGTAGTTTTTATATCTAATGATTCATGCCTTTTTTTTAATAGAATATGGTCGATACAAGTTCAAGGAAAACAACTTATTGCAATGAGCGTGATGGTAGCTCATCCCAACAAGAGAACAAGGTAAACACTTTAAGTTGTATTAAAAATTTAATATATTTGAATTATCTATAGGTTTAAATGAATGATGTGTGTTGGTTAAGGCATGCCATGGAAATTCGAAGGGAAAAATGAGGGAAAAACCAATACATGCTAGTGGGGATGTCCAAAAAAGTGTACAAAGAGATGGTAAAAGAAATGCACATAATTGTATCATAGGAGAAGCCATCACAACAATTACAACGTGCATCAAAGGTATGTAATCATTTATTTATTCTTTTATGTACATAGAATTTAATTATTATATGAAATACTAATCTACAATTGTTTTGTTGTAGAAAAGAAACAAAAAATGAAACCCATTCAACACAGAAAACAGGATGACGAGGAATAAAAGGGTTGATCAAAAAGTTTGTGTCTACTTACTTTTTTGGTCTTAAAATTCCATCTTTGTTATTATATTTATATTTAAATAATTAATTTACACTCATCCATGGATGTCTTCTAATAGATGCTAACATACGAAGAAGATCCAACTCAAGAATTGATAGACATTTGGTTAAGTATGGGTTGTGAGTATATGATGAAATATCAAGGTTTAATTGAATAATTTGTAAGTAGCTATGTTGTTTAACTTCTTTTGTTTTATAATTAATGGAACAACAAGAAACCTTTATATTAAGTACATCGATGTCTATCATGGTGTATTAAACATGCAAGAAACACAGTATGGAGTGCATCCAACATAAGATATTTTGAAAGACGACATGCAACATGGCTTCGAAATAATGTGTATTGTTTATGAAATGGTCACTGCTATGGTACACTTGTTTATTTACACAATCATATATATTCTACTATATAAAAATCTATATATATACTTATTACACTTTATTTATATGTTGGTTGATGGAACATGAAGAGGTGGAACATAAAAAACAAGTTGATCAAGAAAACATCAAGTTAAATAACTAAAGTACAATATCACCTACAAGTGATGAAGAAATGAGGCATGCACGTATCTTGAGCGATGATAGTAGTTCAAGCAATGTCTAATGACAAACAATATAATTGAATGTTACTACAAGTTGTATTTTTTGGAATATTTGTCTGTGAAAATTGGGGATTTTGGTTAATGTACTCGACATATTGTACCAATTTCATGAGAACATGTTACCAATGAGTGTAACACTTACATATTGGTTGTATTTTAATTATTGTGGACCTTTAAGTTGTCCCATTTTGTATGACGATGGGTCAGTTATTCATTTATAATAAAATGGATTCCTTATTTTATTGCATTGTCAAATGTTGCATTGTTGATTAATTAATATATAGATGATTTACATTTTTACAAATAACAGAGGTGTAGTTTGTCGGATAATGCATTAATGCAATCATTATATGAAAACACAATAACAAAATATAAAAATCAATATTATTATAAAAAATATTCGATTTTGAGATGATTAATTAAACATTTGTAAAAAACAATTAATTAAAATTTACACATATTAGTGCATTGTATTCTTTTGAACACACTAAATGATGAATTTTTATGAGTTATACACACCGATGCTAAAAATTGTGAGAAAGCACCACTGTTTTAAATGAAATAATATATGATTATAATTTTTTGTTTCAAAATATTTTGGTGCACATGATTACAATATACATCAGTGCATGCATAAACATAAAAAAAACATCAGTGCTTTTTATTTATGTGTACGCACCAGTGCTTTTTATTTATGTAGAAGCATCGATGCTTTTTATTTATGTGGACGCACCAATGCTTTTTATTTATGTGTATGCACCGATGCTTTTTATTTATGTGGAAGCACCGATGCCTTTTATTTATGTGGAAGCACCGATGCTTTTTATTTATGTGGACGTGTTGATGCATGATATTCAATATTGCACTGGTTCATTTTAATAGTACAAGCACCGGAAGAAAAAAAAAAAAAAAAACCTATGGTAAAACATCCACCCGCCCAATTTTTTTAGTTATATGGAACATCCGTTAAAACCTCCGCTTCTAATAGTGGAGGTTGTAGCAGAGTTCTTTTTGAATTTTTTTTCAAATCTTGTAACACTAGAAATCTCTGCAAAAACCTCCACTACAAGGTGTTTTCCTTGTAGTGGCTAGAGTTAAAAAAACAATGTCAAAGAAACATCCTTAGAAGATGGCTCAATTTTGAGAGGCTCCTTAGCAATCAATCGGGCAACCAAAAAACACTTCAAGACATTGTACTCAAAATAGGAAGAGGCATATCTTGACTCCATCGATGTAATGCTAGAGATCGTCCCTAATTTTATTTATGAAGGTGAAAATGTTGATCTGAACAAAAAAATAGAGGAAGAAGAAATCATCAAAGCTATTTGGGTTTTATCTCTTGACAAATCTCCAAGGCATGATGGTTTATCCATCCATCATTTTCAATTTTAGGATATAATTAGATTTGAATTGAAGCACATGCTATAGTATGTCTAAAAGAAACATAAAATTGGAGGCAACACATATTCTCTTTTTCTTGCATTAATTTCAAAAGAGGCAAATCCATCATTGTTTTCTATATTTCATCCAATGTCCTTGTGTAACTCTTCCTATAAAATCCTAATCAAAATCATAGAAAACAGGTTAAACAAGATCCTCCTCAAAGTAATATTCAACAATCAAGGTGGCTTCATGCAAAAACATTGACAACATAATCATGGCTCAAGATGAAATTCATTCAAGTAGGGATAATGAGGACAAAGGAATGATCATTAAAATATATATGGCCAACACATTTTATCGAGCAAAATCCAAATCTATTGATGGACTGTCAAACCACAATATAATATCATATTCCTTGTCTTATCCCCTTTCCTTAAACCCTTAGCCCCCTTTCTCTCTCGTAACATTCTACCCCCTACTCTTTTGTCTGACTTAGTCTACATTTGTGATGTATACTATTATATATATGAGTGTGATTACAATGTACAATGCTAGGTTCACTAGCATTTCAACATACAAACTCTCTATCCTAATATCACGTAAGCATTCCAACACAAAACAGACTGACTCATAACCTAAAATATTACATATACAATTGAAATTTCAAAACTAAAACATTACAATACTAATTTTTATTTTTTTTCAATAAAATTATTTCTTTTACTAATTTATTTCTTTGATTTTTTTTGTAAAATTATTTCTTTCGCAAAGAAATTGTTATTATTTATGTTACACCTATACTCTAATCCCAAATCCTACACTATACCACCTTCACATCATATTATATTACTTGTTATTTTGTAATCTCTTCAATTAAATATCATGTTTATTGCAAGGTATTTTTGTAATCTCTTCAATTAAGTATCATGTTTATTGCAAGGTAGTTATGCTTCGACTTTTTCGATTTGTTTGTACATTATTGTTAATACATTGCTTTTGCTTTTTACTTTAGCCTTCTTGTCACTTCTATTTTCATATCTTTTATGTTATATAGACACTTTGATTTCCTCAAAATTAACCATGTAAAGTAAAAAGCATAAGAATATTGGGATGATGGCACCTATGTGCCTTTACACACATATTTTAAAATTCAAGAAAACTTCTATACACTAATATTTGTGTTAAAACATAAAAGTAATAGATTGGTTTATAAATTGATTAAGAAAACAATTTTTTTAAAGAAGAAAGTGAAACTTGATTTGAAGTTCACATTATCGATCATAATGAGTAATTATTATTTTTCATTCGAATCACTTTAATTAATTGCTAAAATCGCATTTCACATAAATAACTTTGTACAAGTAATATATTACAATTAATTAAGATCACGATATTAAAATAAAATATTATAATGGTTTGGATATTAATTTTGATCATATCAAAGAAGCGAGTAAAGACCCAACTCTTTCCCTTTTGATGTCATCTTTGTAATTAAAATTTCAAAGATATGAAAATCCTCTTGAAGAGTCCATCCACATGGTTGCCATCCAATTGAGAGCACGTGGTATAACTAACTTAAGACTTTAGTTAGAATATAGGTATATCCACTTAGGATCCTTTTAAGGGAAGTCTCTCCCAAGTTGTTCTCGAAGTATCACATCACATACCAACTAGTAATAAGCATGTACTCTATTCCACCCTGCAATAGGTGGGGGAAGATATGAACTTAAAAAAGATAAAATAAAATATGAAACCAGCAGGGAAGGGCCCATTTAGATATCATTGCATATGGGAAGGGCCCATTTAGATATCATTGCATATGGGAAGGGACCATCTAGATCATTGCATATGTAAGCCAAGAGGGATGGGGATGGGGATGGGGATGGGGATGGAAGGGGAAGGGGAAAGAAGTCACCAATCATGTGAAGTAAGGGAGAAAACATGAATTGTTTAAAGAAGAATATTAATTAGCACATGAAAAGTGTGATTAGTTAATATAGAATAATGTTTAAACATTTTCAAGTTTGTCTTTGTTAAAGTATGGAGATGGATTATCACATATATTATGATTATTTCATGTAGAATAATGTTTAAACATTTTCAAGGTTTGTTTTTGTTAAAGGATAGAGATGGATTATCATATATATATTAGGATTAGTACGTGTATGATAATGATTAGCACATGTATTGTAATTAACATGTTTGTTTTCATTAAATATGGCACATGAAAAGTGTGATTAGTTCATAAAGAATAATGTTTAAACATTTTCAAGTTTGTTTTTGTAATGATTAGCACGTGTATTGTAATTAACATGTTTGTTTTCATTAAATATGGCACATGAAAAGTGTGATTAGTTCATAAAGAATAATGTTTAAACATTTTCAAGTTTGTCTTTGTTAAAGTATGGAGATGGATTATAACATATATTATGATTATTTCATGTAGAATAATGTTTTTAAACATTATCAAGGTTTATTTTTGTTAAAGGATATAGATGGATTATCATATATATATATATATATATATTAGGATTAATACATGCATGATAATGCCTAGCACATGTATTGTAATTACTATTCTTTAAGTTTGTTTTCATTAAATATGGAGATTGAACATCATATACTTCATGATTAATCTATGTATAATGACTTTGACTAGAACATATTGTAATTACTATTCTTTAAGTTTGTTTTCATTAAATATGGAGATTGAACATCATATACTTCATGATTAATCTATGTATAATGACTTTGACTAGAACATATGTATATATGGTGACTAAAGTAAATATGGAAATTGAACATCACATGCTTCATGATTAATTAATCATGTATGATGACTTTGACTAAATTATATATGGTGATTAATATTAAATATTTATTGTCATTATAGGTGGATATTGACTATATGTCTCATGGTTAATCCATTTATGGTGATTAATATTGTTATTGGGTAGGTGTACAAAGATGGTTCCCTTTTTCATTGTAATAGAAATGTATGCTTGTTATTTTTTTAGGAACATGTATGCACTCTTATTTAAATAACATCAATCTTTACTAAAGCTCCATTCAAGCTACTTCATAGTGGATTATAAGAGTTTATGTCTATTTTTTAATAATAAAACAACATGCACACATTAAAACTGTGTGTGCGTTTAGAGTGCACGCATTAAGAATATGTGTGCATTCTTGTCTATAAAAACATATAATAAAAATTTGCATTTAATTTTTATTCATTTTCTCACTAGTCCAAAACGATTTTTCCTCCACCAATGTGAGTGTGCTTCATCATCTAGTCCCAAAATCAAAAAGGAAAAACAAGGCTCGGACATCGACATCATTGACACTCAACAGTTTGTAGAGAGAAGGTCTATTTTCTAGGTATATTTGATTTTGTCATTTTTATAATTTTAGATATCTTAGATATTTATAAAAAAAAATTGTTGTTGTTTAATTGTAGTTGTTATTCCATCACCATGGAGAAAAACCTCAATGAAAACCCAAACCTTAACTCCCTACAAGATCCATACAATGAAATTAATCAATTTCAAAATGGACTTTAAGACCTATTTGGGAAGCTTAAGAACACAAAAGAGCCATCCTGAGTTTCATTGTCTACTTCACTTGACATCATCATTTCTTCCATTGGCCATGCTTGTGGAGAATTATTTGATATATTCGAATATAGGGCTAGGATGAGAGAGTACTACTCATCTGGCAATAGTAAGACAAAGTTTAAAAAATTAAATATGAGAAAAGAGAGTATTGTTCAATCATTCATTGATCGTAAAACCAACCAACCATCCAATATGAGAAAGAGGTTTATTTTCATGGACTAATGTATATGTTTGGCATGGAGATACAATTGGATGGATTGATGGTTTATGGTATTTGATAAACCTCCCTACAATAATAGGGAAGGTCCCTTGTATTTTATTTGGAAATTATGGGTCGAGTTCATTTTGGGTCTCCATGTCAATTATTTTGACATTAGAGGATTCCAAGGGGTTAGTATTGGCTCTTCTCAGGATCAAGCAACCACTAGGAACAACCCATTAAGAGGTTTCCCACTCCTATGTGATGTTAGACCATGAGGTATAGGGCCTTCAAGTCAATTTGGTCATTCTAGTTCTAGCATAGTTGTGTCACATCGATGCTCTCATTGCAGGCGTACTTGTAATGGCCTAATGGAGGATCCTATTCAGGAAAGTTTCTTGGATGAAGTTAATATGAAATATTTTCATTACTTATGTACTTAATTTTTCATATGAAAAAAGTTTGGTAAACATAAGTTTAAAGTGCTTGTAACTGTCTTTTTTTTTGGGCATGTACAACTCCTGTGAGATGATACACGTCCCTTTGCATGGAAGACACCTCTTCTCCTGGACTTGATGCAACAATTGTTGTAGCATGTTCCATGGGGGCTCCTCATACCCAAGTATTTATGATGTTACATTGTTGCAAACAAGTTATATGCTTCATATGTCAATCATTTCTATCTTTCTTTTCCCTAGAAAGGATTGATCCTAGCTTATGGTTTTATGAATAGATGTATATTTTTGAAGAAAATATATCAATAATGATTAAATTCATGAGACAACAAAATCATATTATGATCACAATTGATTAATTTAGAATAACTCCTCACAATATGTCAAAGGGGTATGCAAAGGGTTTTTGTTGTGGAATTATGAACTTGGGTTGGTTGTCATTTAGGTTAAATTCAATCATTCTACCTACAGAGTGGAATGCGCGTGTGTGCGTGTGTGTGTGTGTGTGTGTGTGTGTGTGTGAATAGAATTCTAAACTTAGGAAAATTTACATCAAGTTGGGACCAATAAAATACCCAAAAGTGAAAAAAAAATATAGATTAAATAGTTTTGGTTTATCCACGTGATTGTGAAATACACATAGGTTATCTGAAACACAATCAACTTAGCATATAAAATGTTAACCACAAAAATAATATTGTTGTATGTACAAAGTATTGAAAGATGATTATCTATTCGTTGTTGGAGTTGGATCTTTGTATCATTTTATATGCATTAATGAAATCACATCAAAGCATGAAAAAGGATCTAAGAAACTTTTTATTGGCCAAAAACTCTCATTCCTAAGGCTTTCATAATAAACTAGGACTCGTGTTGCACCTTGATGGATTCTAGGGACTTGGATACCTTGAAGGTCCAAATAGGACCAATAATTACGTGCCAAAAGTGATTAGGGCCATGGGTGAAAAGGACTAGGTTTAGAAGGTACTCTTGAGAAATTTTAATGCTCTTGGCATGTCACCATGGGAAAAAAACATGCCTATAATTATGCCTACTATGGTCAAGATCAAAGGTCCTTTGTGGCCCAAAGAATATGGAAGGTATGTGAGACTATTAAGCTCTTCTTGATGAAATTGATAATTCAGAATTGGGTTATCCTTTAAAAAACATTGTATCTAGTGGAATCTTATTGTGAAATACACATAAGTTATCTGCGACCTTAGGTTTTATAGGAAAAGTATTATCTTGTTCAATGACATATATGAAAAACGATCAAGGAGATCATTTTCATCCCTAGAATCAAAGGAAAATTTTGGGTTATCCAACCCTGATAAGTTGGTTTATGGTCATTGATGAATATATAAGCAAAGCTAGTTATTGATAGGTGAATCACTCACCTAGTTGTTTAGAATCATCATTGTCATTAGTGTGGCTTGTTAAAATGATTAAGAATATTTTATGGTTTTGTTTTCTTGCTAATCTTGTCTAGGGTGGGTTGATTCATTTGTGCTCAACTTATTCCTACAACCATTTCTTAAATAATGTCTCTCTTAGGAGATAATCAACCTCAAGTTGTAGAGTCTTAGGTTTCTAGGAGCCTTGTTAATTTGAATAATATTTTAATGTGGAAGAGAAGTAATATTGATTTTTTATTTAGAGGTTATGTATGCTTAAGTCTAAGAAGAAATCTTGGTTATTGAGGTTCTACAATATGTGGAAGCTAATGTTAGAGATCAATATATCATTTTTGTGGTCATTAATCATGAGAGGTTTATTTGGATAGGTTACTCACCTAGTTGTTCATAATGATCCTTTTTCTCAATGTGACATGTTAAAATTCATAAGAAAATTTTATGGTTTTTTTCTCTTGTCAACCCTACCTAAGGATGGTTTGATTCATTCTGTGCTCAATGTATCCCTACTACCAATTGTTAAAGAGTATTTCTCCTAGAAAATAAACTCCCTCAGGTTGTAGAGTTTTAGGTTTCTGGGAACCTTGTTCATTTTAATCCATTTTTGTTGTGGAAGAGAAAGAAAAATATTTTATTTAGTAAAAGGAGATTCATTGTGATTTCTCATGGTTAAAAAAATCTCTAATCTATGCAACATTCTCCTTGCAAATTAATATGCATGTACATAACTTCTAGATGGAAATGGACCACTCATATCAATTGCTTGACTTTTTGGGGGTGGTTCCCCTTGCAATATGAGCAATAATCTACATAGTGTGTGTTATAACCCTATATTTCATAGTATCACCTCGTGATTGGAATTTATTCCTCGAGTCATATTTCATTGTAAATAATATTTCATTCCGCAAATAATTTACAAAAAAAATGAAAAATAAAAAGAAAAAGAAAAAAAAGAGAAAAAAATGAAAAGAGGATATGAAAGAAAAGAAAAGAGAAAGAAAAGAAAAGAAAAAATATAAAAAGAGAAAAATCAGAAAACCCCATCAAAATAAATTTATTTTGAATCATAATGTCTAATCATGATCAAACTTTTTGAATTTGTGTTGATAGGTTAGAGAATAAGTTTGGCCAAATTGTTTAATCTTGACCAAAGTAGTTAGGATAGAGAAATAATTAATCCAAGAGTCTAAGATGGATTAATAATGTTAGATGCCTAGGTTAGGATATAGGTTAGTGTTTTTGGTTTCAAGAAAAATTGAAAGGGGGTGTCAAAATACCCCTTGTTTGATTAAATTTGATTATTGTAGCTTAGGAAAATAAAGTCATGGTGTAAAGTGGAAAAAGTAAGCTTAGCGCTACTTAGCACATTATTTTTATCCTAAGTTTGATAATAGACAAGATGTTTTGTCTTGTAGTGTTTAACTCTCATACAGATCTACATCAGCGACACCCATCACCTAATAGATCAACGATCCTTAGTACTTTTC
>ML811909.1:31169-44244 GCA_009831015.1 Picea engelmannii | reverse complement strand
CCTAAATCTACCCAAAACACCATCCAATACCACTCACCTCACTTTGCCACCGTAACCTTATTTCTACCCTCCATCTGTCCCATATTACATACCTATTACCTAATTAAAACACTCCCCGTGACCGTTAACCACTCAAACACAGCCCCACGCCATAACGAACACCTCCAACATACTGTAAAGCCCTGTTTCATCACCCCGTAACACCATTTTTGGATACAGACACCATAGACACTACGCTAAATCAAGCTACTGAGCTAAATCGCCACAACCTCTCACCATCAACAAGAATTGTTCCCTGGGTAATTACAGTTCCACCATTAATTTACCTTAAGCTCTGTAAATTATCACCCCCAATGCCAAATCTACCGATACGTCTGAGAACCCAATCCTTCCCCCTCTTGTCGAACTGGATCACATCCCTCTGGCAGATAAAGACTATTAAATCACAGAGCCAAGGTGTGAATTTAACTTCTTCGAATTGTACTCATGGATCAAATACATATTTCTGAACCAGAGCGATGAAATTGGACTCTGGGAGTCCAATTTACCTCTGTACATGTTCCCCCAAACCCATCATTTTCCCAAATTTTCCCTCAGATGCCAAGCTTGCTATTCACCCAGTCAAAGGGCCATTTTTTCCTCCTCTAGCGAAACCTTGTTCACAGTCACCTCTGAAGCCATTGAACAGATGCTACAAATACCAAGAAGTGACTTTGCAATCCCATTTTTAATTGAATCCCTAAATGACATGTACTAGAAGCTCACCTTACCCCAGAGAGCCCAATTTTTTTATATTTTTCTCCCTGATGATGCTCAATTACCCAAGAAAAATCCACCTTACTCATCCTCCATATTCACTGTCAAAGCCAACCAGATCATTTCCATGCTTTCTTACCTGTTAGGTTATTACTCAGAAGAATGGGTAGATGAGCCTATCCTAGGTTTTCTATCCATTTTTTCCACAGAAGAAAGAGTCTCAATTAAATTTAATTTTAGTCAATTCCTAGCTGATAACATTCATGATCAACTTTTTAGATTTCCAACTGAAGGAATGTTCAGATATTCCTCAGTTCTGGTTTACATGTTCTTATTTTTTCAATCAAATAGGTTTCCATGTACATTTCAAAAATTAAACTAGGAAGGAAACCCACAGTCAATGATCTCATGGACCTCATCGGTGAGGAAAAAATCAACAAAATACAACTTCAAGGACTTCATAGACCAGTTCTTTCACCCAATTCTTTGCATGCTGAACAACAACACAAAGCCAAGGATCAATGAAGAAATTCAGAGAATCTTGCACCTTTCTGATTAATCTAAGACAGGGGATTTGTACTTATACCAAAACCACACAGAGATAAGAGTATACGGGTGTGAGATGCCACCTTACAAATTTCCCAAATACCTCCCTATGAGGATTTTTGCATTAGAATATATAAGGCAGATGGTGAATTCACATGACATCCACTTTGTTGCAACAAATAAAAATCAACAACTTATAATCAAGACTCAGATTGGCCCTTTCATATGAAACAACAGATCAACAGGAGAAGAAGCAGATAACCTCTTGAAACATATGAGGTTTAATATAAGTTCCACTTGGGCATATGACCCATTTGGTGTCATATATGAACTTAGATTCAAACAAAGGATCACTCCTTATGCTCACACACAGAAGCAAGAGGTGGAGAAATACATGAACCAGACAGAGTGGCAACAAAACAAATTTCAAGAACCAGAGGAGCAACCTGTCCCTGTAACTGCTTCACATACTAACACACCCCAAAATCAAGTAGAGAAGAGATCAATAAAGGAAGTTTATCCTTCTATCACAAAGGTATTAGCTGAGGATTTCCAAGTTTACAGAAAGAGGGCCAAGACCAATCATGCACCAGATTTTCTCAAGGAAGGAGAAATGCAACCCACCATAGTCTTAGAGGGACCCCACTCTTAAGCCTACTCAGACAGTCAGTTTGTACATCATCACCAACATCTCAAAGACACCAAGACACTACTATGACAACTGAATCCACTCATGGGAAAACATAGTCAAACATTTTTTACAAGTATAAACAGATCAAGCAAAGAAATGAGATCCTCAATAGTAGCACCCATGCTAAGTTATGGAAGAAAACCTCCACTGATCAACACAGACTGTTGTCATCCTTTGAAATATAAATAAGAATAATGCAAATGGAATTCTTACAAGCACAAGTTCCCTATCATGAAACAACTACAGACTATAAGAAGATTGCCTTTGAGTTTGATGTAAAAGATGTCCATCTAGTGGACCAGATGGATATGCATAGGTAGAAAGGAGAGATGATATTATTTACCTTGACAAATACCTAAATGAATTCTTGAAAGTTGCAAGTATACCTGAACAATATTCAGTCCCAATTAAATATTGAGAATATATCTTCTTTGGCCAAGGACAACAAAATCAAATCATTAGAGGAATTGGTGTTGAAGATTGGGTATGACCTAAAAAATGTCAAGGCAATAGAGGAATTGTTAAAAAAGAAGAATGTTGATATAACATCTCTGAGAATTTAGCTGAATCTTCCAGCTACAGAAGATTCACAATCCAAATAAGTGGTTGAGACCAAAGGCCACAAAGAAGAAATGATGAAGCTAATCATGGAACAAAATGCACAAATAAGAGAAATGGAAGTAGAAATGGATAAATTGATAAAGGAAAAGGAACAGAATGTGAATATGGCCATGATCCCATTGGAGGCAGTCCCTCTGATAGGAATCAAAACAACAAAATCATCCACATCAACATAAATTCCATCGTCAATCAGTACAAGTTTCAGATGCGTCTGACAAACTTGTAAAATCCATGGAGTACAGGTCCATCCAAGGGGAAGATATCAGAAAACTGCAGGAACAGGTAAATAACTTGTAGGAGTTGAATTCAATGTTCTAGGTTAGTCACCAGGAAAAAATGCATAATTCTCAAAGGCTTCGTCAACAGTTACAACAATTATAGAAAGAGACTGTCATGGCAAAAACCTTAGCCCAAGTTCAGGAAAATATTTGGGTAGATATCAGTAAATCAATGTCAGAAATCTGTCCATCCATACAGATCATATTTGAACAACATGAGTTAGTACAGAAGGCTAGAGGAGCAATTGAGATCATCAAAGAAGAATTAGGAGAAAGACCCATAGAGGCCACTGAACTCATCAGATTTCTAAACTCCAAAAACAAGCAGGAGTCAAAAGAACTAGAAATTGAGGGTAGAACAGAGACCATCCTTGAGATCAAGAAGGTCCTGACCAAGAAAGGATTGATGTTGAAGCTGGAAGAAAAAGATCAAGTGATGGACATAGGTGTGCAGATATTCTTCAGTAAGTTTGAGGTGCTACACAAGAAAGGGCTTCTTGGCTTGTTAGTACTGAATGAAAAATTGATCACTCTGTCTGATTACAAGCAAAACATGAGCACAGTGGCAAACGACAGTTCAAAGTTTGCAGGGATACAGAGAATCATTACTGGTAAAGATTTCCTGGAAACACTACAATTAGAATTGAGTATTCAGCATGAGATTAAGCATATCTTCATCACTAAGCTTACATTTGCCAAGTATACAGAAATGGATGAGATATACAGGAAATTACTCAAGATTTCCATCCCAGGTAAAAAGGGGTGGGAAGATCTATGTGCTTTACTTGAGTAGAGACAATTTTGATGTTCTAGTCAGCATGGAGCATCCAGCCAAAGTCAAAGAGATGAGTCACCAACAACTTCCACCAAATCAACACAAGGGATCTGAGAAAATCAACAAATCCCTATATTTTGTGTTTTAGAGATCTAGTTAGTTAGACATTCCTCCATAATATCTAGGCCATTTATGACAAGATCTGATGTAAATAGTTTTATAAATACTTCTCTCTTCTAATTATTATAGGTGTTAGGCTCCAATCTACTGATGTAAATTAGAGTGCAAATGATTGTCAATCCGGTGTTTGTAAGACTTAGAGGCACATCCAAAATATATGGACTTAGAGATAACTTTTATTCTTTCAATGGGAATAAACCAAAACCTATTCTAAGAGATGAATATGGAGGAGATGCTAAGCTTATGTTCAGAAGTCCTTTTCATAGATCTCACGACAATAATCAACAATTGTTTCCTAAAGGGCATTTGATCAACAGTAAACATTCAAACAGACATTCAAAAACTAGCTCAGAGGCTTATCAATGCTAGAAGGACAAAACTCTTATTCAAGAGATGCATTCATTGTTTTCTTTCATTCATTAGCAATCTTCACCAATTTTTGTTAAATAAAAAGTATTGAAAGCGTAAATAACTCAAAAAGCATTTATGATCATCCTAATGCTTGAAAGCAAACCACACATTGAATTCTTATTCAAGAAATCATTCACAACATAAGTAAGGCTTTGAAACATTAATCATATTACTTAACTATGGAATTCATCTAACTACAACAAAGATATGAATAAAACTCATCTACAACAAGATCTGATCTAAAACATGTATCAAAGATTACTTGAAAAGAACATAAAGGAAGAGTATACTAGTTTGGCAAAGGGGCCCCTCCAATGCTTCACTTGTACACTTGAGTCGTCTCATCTAAGAAGGAACTTCCGACAGCATTCACATCATCATATCATAGACATTATCAAGAATAAAAATGCAGAACTGATCTCAGGATTGCAAATTCCAAAGTTTCTTCATTCACATCAAGGGTGTCATACTAGTCTATGTCTTAGAGTATTTATACAAGAGTTTTGAAACTAATAATGCTAATAAATCTCTTAAAGATCATGATCAGATCCATAAAATATGCTAGGAAGGTCGAATACCCCCTTCAGATCCATAAAATATGAACAAATCCCAAGAAAATCTAAATTTGTCCATGATTTTATACTAAAACATGGTATTTTCTGCTGAAGTGGCCCTGTTGGACCAACGTTGACCAGACACCTGGAAAGCTCAGATATCGAAGCTGATAGGTAATCATACATCCTTTTACATCAAGGATCACGACCCAAGTCTCATATTTCGCCCAACTATCCTGGAAGTACACGAACCTAAGAGCAATTACAGGATTTAGTCAAATCCTATAATTTCTGATAAATTTTTAATTTTAATGCCAAAAATTCGAAAATTCAGTTCTTAAGATAAAGAATGATAAATGTACCTTGCATAAGCTGTTTTTATGGAAAATATGGAATGAGATGGAGGCAAAATGGATGGTTTTGGAGGCAAAATTATAGTTTATAAAGTGAAAAGAAGCATAAAAATGTACTCAACAATGGGTTTATTTTTTGCACCTAGGAGATATTGTGTAATTTTTTCAAAGGATCGACCAGTAATAAAAGAGGTTTATTCACAGGATTCTTTTGTCAGATTGTTGGTGATGTGCTTTCCCTCTCTGTTAATTTTTTTTTCATTCTTTGTAATCATTGCATGTTATTCTAATTCTAATCATTAAAAGAAATTCTAAAGAACATAATTTATTTCATTATACTTTGTATCTAGTTTTTTAATGATCTTTATGGTGTTCATCTAAAACTGAGTGAAGGAATTCTTAATTGCTCCTCTTCTTAGTGGACTTCCCCTCTTTTCCCTCTTATTCATTTTATTTTATTCAAATACATCCAACGGTCTTACTACCCTTCCCTGTAGAGACAACCTTATAAAAATATGAAACTGATCCTCATCTTTAAATATAGACCCCATAGCCCAATGGAAATTTAATTATCCTTTCATAAAATTATAACAAACAAAACTCGAACTGTCATAACTAGCCCAACATTTTAGAACTCAAACAAATGTAAATCTTATTGAGAGATCCCTCTCTGAAGCTCGCAGGGCTAGATCCTAGCTTTCAAAGTGGTTTGGTAGTTACCTCTATCTTTTCTTCTACAACCTATGGAAATTATGAAGTTATAACATAGTGGCGACCATACTAGGGACTGAACAAATTTTCCAACTTTACGAATTATCTTACCTAAGTAAGAAAACTTTATTTCTTGACAATCAAAGATCTACACTTTCAAGAAATAAATGTTCGGAGGTTGTTAAAATTTGTAAATAATTAATTAGGCTCCAAAAAGAATTCACACCAGATCCCATCCAGATCCAGAACCTGTAAAAGTAGTAGATAACCCTGAAAAGTTGATTAGAAAAAGAAGTTCAGCAGAAAGTCAAGGGAGTAGTAGTCCTCTTCCCAAGGAAACCGCTCTTCCAGAGAAGTTTGTCACAATACAAGATATCCAGTTTGATCTACCATTTGAGCATAGCCTATTCAGAACCAAATATGATATCTTTGTAGATGAAACAGTTCTAGATCAAGCTATCCTTCAACCTAAAACACCTGAAAGACACTCTCCTAGATAAGATCTTGATCAACAAATCCATCAAGATTTTGAGAAGTTACAAGATCTAGCCAAAGACTTTGATCGAGATTTTCATAAAGCCTACATTCAATAGTCTATTGAGATTTATGCCCTATCCATCTCTACATCATCCATCAATCCTCAACTAGTTCATCTTATATCTTCTATCCCTGCTTCTTCTACATCTTCCACCACTTCTCCAACAACTTTACAGGTTGTGATTCATCTTGTCACAGGAGTTCCTGCTATCCATCCTCCTCCACTAATCATGGCAGCAAGATATGATCCCCTCATTTTGGTTGCTCCCTTACACAATATGCCCTAGGATTATCAAACTAGGATTCCTTAGTTTGATGGCACTGGAAGCATGACTGCACAACAACATGTTGACAAGATGAATGAATTCTTTAACCTGGAAGAAGTAGATGAGGAAGATGTCAAAATGATATTGTTTCCCCAAAGCTTAAATGGAGAAGTTAGGAAATGGTTCAAAGCCTTACCAGCTGCTAGCCTTAATGATATTACTGCATTTCACCAATCATTTCTCAATAGATGGGAAGTCAAGAAAAATCCACTTCAAATATTATCTGAATATGAAAGTATTAAAAGAAACCAAGGGGAAAGTGTACATGATTATTGCATTATATTTAACAATATTTACAATGCAATTCCAACAAACATTAAACCTCCTCAAGGCTTATCTTTGATCAAATTCCCTGATGGTTTTAATGCTGACATGTCCTATCAATTGAGAGAGAGAAACCTTGCAACTTTGGAAGAAATGAAAAGATTTGATGTGAGTGTAGAGGCAAATCTATTAGCTAAGAGAGCTATACAAAGAACATAGAGGAGAGTAACTATCAAAGATGAACCATCTACTTCTTTTGTTGATGCTAAAATAGACTCCTTAGTCAGAACCATGGAAAGGATGATGGAAAGATTAGACATCACTGATAGGAATCTACCAAGAGAAAATCAACCTGGTCCCCAAATAAAAAATTCTAATTTTAGGAGAAGTCCACCACAAATCAGACAAAGAGAACCAAGAGAAAAAAGAGGCCCAGATCAAAATAGTAGGCCCCCTTTTCAATAAAATTATGCTCAAGAAGGGGAAGAAACAATTGAGGGACTTGATGATGTTCACATTAATCTAATGGTAATAAATTATAATGATTTTATTTTTCTTACCCAAGAAGAACAAGATCTTTTCCTTCTTTCACAAATTGAAGTTGATGAGGAAGAATCAAAACAACAGGCTTTTGAAAATGAAATTATGGAAGTTCATAGGTAGTACAACTTCATAAGTAAGAAAGATAATGATAATCCAACTATGAAAGATTCTGACATTAAAAAGATAGTTGAAACACCTGCCAAGAAAGTTCCTGACATTCCCCCTAAGAAAAACTCAAAAGCCACAACCAAAAGAACATTTGATTCTATCTCAAAAATATATCAAACTGATGTTCCCTCTACCATCCAGCCCAAAGATACTTCACAGAAGAATGTGGTTGAGAAATCAGATCCCTCTAACCAAAATAAGACTCAAACCTTGTTCAACTTTTAAAGTGAATTCGAAAAACTCAAGATACCCATTCCTCTAACAGAGTTGATGAATAAGAATGCTTACAGATCACAAGTAATGAAAGCTTTGAACATAGAGGTAGGTACAGATACAATAAATATTGTTGATGATCAACCAAATTTATTGTTTGGGCCTGAAGCTGATGGAAAATCTGAAAGTGGTGTTGTTCCTCCTTTTTACATCAGTTTAAACATTCATGATAAAAATTTGCATAATGCCATGATGGACTCTGGTGCTTCCCACAACCTGATGCCTAAGGCTGTGATGGAAAAGTTAGGACTTCATATCACTAGACCATACAAGGATTTATATTCTTTTGATTCAAGTAAAGTAAAATGCATAGGTCTTATCAAATATGTGTGTGTTACTTTAGCACAAATCCCAATCAAGAGCATGGTAATGGAAATAGTTGTTGTAGACATACCTCCTAAGTATGGCACATTACTGTCTCTCTCATGGGGAGCCAAGTTACAAGGTACCCTTCAACTAGACATGTCTTATGCTACCATCCCATTATTTGGTCAACATAGGAGATTATATAGGGAGACACTGATGAAATACATGGTCAGTAGTAAGGATAAACCACATAATTATCCCTTATATTATGTTCATTCATACCTTGATTCTTTTATTTTATACAATGATGGAGACATGGAAATACAAAGTCCCAATATGGAGGATGATGTTTATAACTTGGAGGAAAACAAAACAACCCTTGAAGAAGAAAAAACAGTAATGGAAAAATGGGATGAACCAAAAGAACCTCTATGGAGTTTAGACTTTGATGTCACTGTTAGTAAGGAAGGATCAGGAGTTGGTGTGTGGGTTTCAAATCCAAAAACAAGACATATAGAAAGTCATTCCTACAAGTTAAATTTTCAATGTACCAACAATATAGTTGAATATGAAGCCTTAATGCTAGGCTTACAATTGTTAAAAAATATTGGTGCTAAGAGAATTTCAATTAGGGTCGATTCTAAACTCATAATAAAACAGATCAAAGGTGAATACTCTGCTAAACACCCAATATTGAGAGCCTACATAAATGTTGTTCTAGATTTCCTGCAGTGCTTTACTGAATATGATTTGCAAGCCATTCCCAGAGACAAAAACATTCTTTCTTATGGTATGGATACCTCAACAACTACTTGTAATATACCATTTCATCCTAATCACCAGTATACAATAGAAGTGAAGTGCAGACCTGTTGTCCCATACAACATCATATATTGGAAATTTTTTGGAAATGATGAACAGATTGAAAGTTTTTTGCAATCAAAGAATGAGTTTGAATGTGCCAATATAGATGTTGATAGTGATGATGAAAAAAAAAAATGTAAATAAGATAGGTTTAAAAGAAATAAATAAAAAACAAGAAGATCTAGACATTTTGCAATAGAAAGATAATATTTTTCCTAGAGGATTAGTCCCTTTGGAAGAGTTGTTTGATTTTGATGATGTGGCTAAAAAACCTAAAATTGAACCTACTGGAAAGGAAGTTGAAGATTGAAACATAGGAAATGGAAAATAACCAAAGATGATTAAACTGTCAAAATCTTTACCTCCTGCTCAAAAACAAAAATATATAGAATTGTTCAAAGAATTTATAGATGTTTTTGCATGGAGCTATGAAGATCTAAAATCTTATGATACTAGCATTATAGGTCATAAAATTCCCATAAAATAAGATCAAAATCCTTTCAAACAAAAACTTAGGAGAATTAACCCAAAGTTGTTGCCTCTGATTGAAAAGGAAATAAAAAAAATGTATGATGCTAAAATCATTGTCCCATTAAGATTTTCTAAATGGGTATCCAATTTAGTTCCAACTAGGAAGAAGAGTGGAGAAATCAGACTGTGCATTGATTTCAGAAACCTTAATAAAGTCTCTCTCAAATACAACCATCCCTTGCCCAAAATGGACCATATTTTGTAGAAGGTAGTTGGGTCCAATAGAATTTCTCTATTAGATGGTTTTTCTGGTTACAACCAAGTTTTATTCCACCCTGATGATCAAGAGAAAACACCATTTACTACACCTTGGGGCAATTTCATGTATGTGAAAAAGTCTTTTGGTTTAATGAATGTTGGTGCTACATTTTAGAGAGCAATGGATATTTATTTTGTGGATGAACTTGGAATATTCATTGTGATATACCTGGATGATATCACTGTTTTTTCAAAAATAGATGAAGAACACTTACTCCACCTTAGAAGAGTTTTTGAAAAATGTAGGAGATTTGGAATTTCACTTAATCCAAAGAAAACATTGTTTAGTCTAGAAGAAGGTAAACTATTAGGACATATCATATCAAAAGATGGAATTAAAATTGATCCTAGCAGAATTGAATCCATTAAAAAAATAGATCATCCCGGAAACATAAAAGAATTACAGTCTTTCATTGGCAAAATAAACTTTGTAAGAAGATTTATCCATAACTTAGCAGAACTTCTCAAAAATATAACAAATATGTTGAAAAAATACACAAAAATAAATGCAAAACATTCCTATGATCAGGTGAAACAAGCCTTAACAGAAGCCCCTGTGCTTATCAGCCCTGATTACACAAAAGATTTCCTCTTATTCTCTTTTTCCTCTGAGCATACTATTGCAACAGTTCTTTTGCATAAGAACAATGAAGGCCATGAACAACCTATTGTTTTCTTCAGTAAATCCTTGAGAGATGTTGCACTGAATTATAACATCATGGAAAAGCAAGCTTTTTCTTTGGTGAAAGCAATCAAAGACTTCAGGGTATATATTCTCCACTCACACATTATTTCTTATGTCCCCAATTCTATGGTAAAAGATATTCTGACCCAAGACAGTCCTGATGGAAAAATGGGTAAATGGATTGTTGTTATCCTTGAGTATGATATGGAGATCAAACCAACCAATCTCATTAAGGGTCAAGTATTAGCTAAATTGATGGATGAGCCCAATTTTCATTCTTTGGATATTAATTTTCTGTCTGTAGTGGATGAACAAGAAGAGCAGGAGATTCCACAAGTTAAAGAGGTTTTATGAACCTCTCCCTGGTATGCAGAACTAATTTTTGTTTTACATCATTTACAAGCTCCTCCTTGTTTAAACAATACTAAGGATAGATTTCTTAAACTCAAAGATACAAAGTATTTTATTTTAAATGGAAATTTGTATTATAAAGATGTTGGAGGGATTCTACTAAACTGTTTGTTGAAAGATGAGGTTTATAAAGCTTTGCAGGAATTTCATGAAGGAGATTGCGGTGGAAATTTGAACAGGAAGACCACTACCAACAAAATTCTAAGATTTGGTTTCTACTGGCCAACTTTATTTGCAAATGTCCACAAGAAAGTGACCTCATGTCATAGATTTCAAATCTCTAAAGGAAAAAGGAAATTTTTGCATTTACCCTTGAAACCAATTTCAGTTGAAACTCCTTTTCAACAATGGGGTTTGGATTTCATTGGAGAAATCCATCCACCATCATCAGGCCAGTACAAATGGATTCTCACAGCCATTGATTATTTCACCAAGTGGATTGAAATTGTACCCACAAGGAAACCCACTAATGTTGTGATCATTATTTTTTTGGAAACTAACAATCTTTCAAGATTTAGATGTCCCAGGAAAATCATCACTGACAACGCATCAACATTCAAATCAAAGAAGATGGTAGAATTCTTCAGTAAATATCAGATCACTTTAGGACACTCTACTTCCTATTACCATTAGGAGAATGGATTGGCAGAGTATTCAAACAAGAGTCTGTTCAACATCTTCAAAAAGTTGTTGTAGGACAACAAAAATTCATGGCACAACAAGCTAGTAAATGCACTATGGGAAGACATACTTACTACAAAGAGGTCAATTGGCATGTCCGCATACCAGTTGGTCTATGGAATGGATGTTGTCTTTCCCACTTATTTAGGTGTCCCTGTCATGAAATTACTACAAGAAGTACACATAGAACCAAATGACATCCAGAGAATAATTAATCAAACCATACAATTGCAACAGTCTAGAGAAGAGGTCTACAACAAAAATCAAGTGATCCAGGAAAATATCAATAAGATTTATGATAGAAGGACCAAGGCTGATGACTTCCATATAGGAGACAAAGTACTGAAATGTGACTCAAGGAATGAAGAGAAGGGAAAGCATGGAAGATTTGAGAATTTATGGAAATGTCCATTCACAGTCCATGCTTACAGAGGAAGTAATGTAGTTTTTATCAAGGATATGGATGGAGAAAACCTGCCAGGAGGACCTGTCAATGAAAGAATGCTCAAGCACTATGTTTCACAGGAATGAAAGCTTTTCCTCACTTAGTTCATTGTAAATACCATTTTACTTTTTTCTATCATGAGTGGATGACTTTTATCAGAGGTTGAAGCCCAAAGAGAAGGCCCTAAGCCCCTCCTCACTTGTCACCATATTTACATCTACAAAAAAACTAATCAAATGCAGAAAGTACTGGAGAAGATGATTCAAATAAACTGATAGCTGGTTCTTGACACCTCACAAGGAGAGCACCATCCGCAAGTGGAGCCACTGTTATAACCCTATATTTCACAGAATCACCTCATGATTGAAATTTATTCCTCCAATCATATTTCATTGTAAATAATATTTCATTCTGCAAATGATTAAAAAAAAAAGAAGAGAAAAAAAATGAAAAGAGGGTATGAAAGAAAAGATAAGAGAAAGAAAATACAACAAAAAGAAAAGAAAAAATAGAAAAAGAGAAAAATAAGAAAACCCCATCAAAATAAATTTAGTTTGAATCATATTGTCAAATAATGATCAAACTTTTTGAATTTGTGTTTATAGGTTAGAGAATAAGTTTGGTCAAACTTCTTAATCTTGTCCAAAGTAGTTAGGATAGAGAAATCATTAATGTAAGAGTCCAAGTTGGATTAATAATGTTATCTGCCTAGGTTAGGAGATAGGTTACTGTTTTTGGTTTCAAGAAAAATTAAAAGGGGATGTCAAAATACCCCTTGTTTGATTAAATTTTATTATTGTAGCTTAGAAAAATAAAGTCATGGTGTAAAGTGGAAAAATTAAGCTTAGCACTACCCAACGTATTATTTTTATCCTAAGTTTGATAAGGGACAAGATGTTTTGTCTTG